>JAMLFT010002088.1:0-27275 GCA_026544285.1 Pachyrhizus erosus | reverse complement strand
AAATATATTTATAGTTATAGAATTTTCCCCTGTAATTTATTAATATTTAAAAGGAGCATCAATTCTTAATTGTAAAAATACTTTTAGCAATGTAACAAAAAAAAAAACTTATAGCGACATTTTTTTAATAATAAAAATAAATATTTAAATTCAAAAAATTCTTAGAGCTAGAATGATTTAGAATAAAATTATAAAAATATAATTAAACAAAAGAAATTAATATTTATATTAATATAATTATGTGAATGAAGTGTGTGTAAGGAATGACTAAGTTACTTGCAAGAGTAACTTTTAAGACTTATTTCTCATTCTTATCTTTTATATTTTTTTTTTCAATTTAATAGTTAAGATTAGTTATTTATTAAAACTATTAGATTTTAAAAAATGAAGGATGGATGAAAAATAAGAAATAAGTCTTTTAGAGTTTCATTTAGAATAACTTGATCACAGTTTTATATATATATATATAATGGTTATACGCACTTTTAATATAAGTATAGTAACCAAACAAACCCATGCGAGTCAAAGTTCTTCCATGTGAAGCCATATAGTAGTGTCGTTATACCTTTCTTTTGAGTGAAAGGCGGAGACCCAAAATATCCTCTCGGCCATCGAATACTTAGAAGCATCATGTTGGGGTTAGTGGTAGAACTTTTCTAAATGTAAGGTTCGAGCATGTTTTTGATAATGAGTTGAACTTGAAGAAGAAAGGTTAATGACATTGATCGGAAACTTGTTCTCGTGTAGAAGAGGAGTTGAAGTGATAAGGATAAGATAATATGTCGAAAACTTTTATGATTTGTTGAAGCCAAATATTTAATGTGACATATCGAAAGATGTTTTTGAATAAAAGAAGAAATGTTAACCGTGTAAAATGTCTTTGAACAAGTAGATTTGGGTTAAATTGATAACAAAAGACGCTTATAAATGCACTTACAAATATTTAGCAACATATAAATGTGGGACAAGTGTCAAGATCTTATTTGGTCAATCGTGTTAGCCTAAGACACATGCCTAAGAGCAAAGGTGCATTTATTATCAGTTTTTTAACGTTGCATACTCTATTAAACCTTTTATGCCATACTCAATGACACTACAGTAATCATTCAATCATTCTTCTTCTTTTTCCTAAGTGTACTTACAAATATTTAGCAACATATAAAATTGGGACAAGTGTCTAGATCTTACGTTGTCAGGTATGTTAGCCTGATACATGTGTCTAGATATAGAACATGTTCTTTTACCAATATTTGCAACTCTTATAAATAAGAGAGGAAATGCACATATTACTAATTTTTTAACATCACATACTCTTGTGCACTTTTACGCTGAACTCAACTACACTATAGTATTCATTAATTTCGCACTCCATGACACTATTCATTCTTTCATTGATTCATTTATTTTTCTTCTTCTTCTTCTTCTTCGAACAATAGAGAAGAAACAACTCTTCATCATTGAGAACACTCCCTAGTTCGAAAATCCTGTCAGTGACATGTGCGGGGCAAAGGGTTTTCAATTACATTTAGTTTTACATAAAGATCAAAATGATAGGGAAGAGAGTAGTTTTACATTTAGTTTGAAGTGAAATAATATAAACCATCAGATTTAACAAAATTAATGGATAGGATTTTGGAGTAAGTTTTCAGACTTACACTTGTTGTCAACAGATGTTGCCCTAATATATATTCCTTGTAAAGGAAAGTCTTATTGAAAGTGTCAATTTTAATATTAAATATATTACATTAAATATGGTAAAATTAAAAATTTATCAAATGTCACCATTCACATATATTCTAATCAATATAGAAAAAAATATTAATGTTTAGTTGTATGTACAATTTTGATAAATAAATAAATAAATAAAAGAACAACTAATAAATTCGATCATTACTATTTATTTATTTCCTTGGAATTTGAATTCTTCTTTCAATTTTCTTTCTTCAAAATAAAGTTCATAATCCAGTATTTACTTCTCTTAATATTATAAATATTCATAATTTAAGAAATTAAAAGATATAATTATAATTTAGTCTCTCAAATATTGTAATTATATGATTTTAATTTTCTAGATTCCAATCGTGTCTACTGAGTTACTTAAGTATCACAAATGTACGATTTTAGTTTTTCATATATTTTAATTGTAAAATTTTAGTCTCTCAAGTATCATAATTATATTATTTTAATTCTTAATATTATATTATTTTATAATTAAAACTAATATATTAGTTTTCACCGATATATTTCTTATAATTTGTCTTTACAAATATATTAGTTTTCACTTATATATTTTGTTAATTAAAACCAATCTGTCTTATAACCTATAAATTATTAATATTTTGTTAATTAAATCATTTTTATTTTATTCATACATATACTACAATATCCAAATTTTGCATTTTTATGTCTCTTAAAAAAAGCATTTACATGGTTTTATTAGGCATTGCCATGCATCATTCCTAGAATATCCAAATTTTGCATTTTTAAGTCTCTTCAAAAAAGTATTTACATAGCTTTATGCATGCACCAATGTCATGTTACAAAAAATGCTTGTGTGGAAACATTAAATGGAGTCACAGAAACGTTATCACAATGGAAACAAATAGGCAACGCAAAAAGTTAAAAGGGTTAAACATTAATAAAACAAAAAAAATAAAACATTTGCAAAGACAAAAAATGAAAACTGATATGCTTGTAGAAATAAAACAAAACATTATGTCAATAATAACATTATTTCATTTAATAAGGTATCCAATGCAAAATAAACTAAAACTACACAATTTTACATATAAAAATGAAATTATTTAATAACACAATGAATAAATTTTAATTAGGATATATATTATTTAAAGGTATGAGTTATAGCTTGTTTGGTTTTATAATATTATATTATTTATCTAGTACTAGTAAATATATTACGTACAAGTTATTCATACATATACTAGTGCAAAGGTACTTAACCTAGAAATTATTAATATTTTTTAATTAAATCATTTTTATTTTATTTTTTTTATTTTTTATTTTTGTCCATATAGGTTAATAGTTAAATATAATTATGTAAATTTTAATTTAAAATTATAAATATTGTAAAAGAAATAGGTCATATATTTTATGCCAAATTTTCTAATTCATTTTTTTTATTAATATAATATTTGAAGACCTTTAATATTAATGATACTCAAAAGTTGTAAATTCACTCAATTGAATATAAAATGTATTAGACACACCAAAACAAGTCTTCTATATACTTATAAAATATAGAAATGGTCATAATTAAGAAAGACATTAAACACATATAAATATATAGGCATTAAGAAATGTGTGCTTCTTAATGAATTAAAATAAAATTTAAATATTTTTATACATGGTTAAATGTGTTTAATTAAAATAATTGAAAAAATATTTTTTAATAGATGTATTACCTAAAACATTTCACTTAAACGTAACACTCAAAATTTTAAATTATAATCCATTAAGTAAAGCATTTATTGTCACTCCAATGTGTTTATCTTAATATCATTCTATTCAATAAATTTTTTAAAAACTGTTAGTTTAATTAACAAAGAAGAAAAAAAATATTAAATAAAAAATTAGTCAAAGATGTAAATACCATCTTGGTTCATGCAAATATACTAGTTTTCACTTTTGTCCTTGTAATTCTGGATCAAATATACTTTTGGTTCAAGTCATATAATGTTTTTCTGGTTTTGGTTATCTTATTTACTATTTTTTTTTATAAATGGTACCTGGAAAATTTTTATTTATTTTGATCCTTATTATTTTGTTATAATATTTGTAAATATACTCACTTTTTGTTTTTGTCTATGTATCCTTATTAAGACTTCAAGAGTGTTGGATTAATACTTACATATAAAATTATTATTCTTTTGTTCAAATTAGCTTTTCTGGCTTTCTAATGATGCTTTTTTTTTTTGTTACATTTTGTATATATTCTATATAAAAAAATTAATTTCTCTAATTATATAAATACTACATTTCTGACCATAAATGTTTCATTATAAATGATACATCACATTTAGTAAACTTAGTAAATGTATTATATTCAATAAATGACAATAAAGGTAATTTATGATATTAAATACATTATATTTAATAAATGACATTAAATTTTAATAAACATATATTGTATTTACTACAGTTAAGTACTTGCATTACTTCATTAGTTGTTACCATGTGGCAGTGTCACATTACAAAAATGCTTATGCAATAAAAACATGTGGCAGTGTCACATTTCTATTACAGAGAGTAATAGGCGAGGATAGAAAAATGAAATGGTTTAAACATTGCATAAGATCATAAGCAGAAACTTTTTTTAGGAACAAGAAAACAAAAGATGATTAATTTTAGGGAGGAAAATTTAATTTTTTATTTAAATAAGAGTGACAATAAAATTTTGTTTTTGAATAAAGAGGGAATAAATAATCTTCCAGTTAGAATCCTTTACATATATTATGATAAAATAAGTAGTAGTATAACACTTTTGTAATACATTAAATGAATCATAATTATGCTTTTGTTGAATTTCATATTTTCTTTTATTTAAATTACATTTAACTTTAAAAAAATATATTTAACTTTTTAAATTGGATGAAATAAAATAATTGATTGCCATCAAATAAAATCTAATTAAATATGAGTTTTATTGAACAACTTTTACACTTCACAATAATCATACCTATATATTTAATGAAGGGAGACAAATTCCAATCATTTATCCTTGACATAACCTAAGTTATTCCTAGTAAGGTAAGGATATTGATTGAAATTTATTAAAGTTCTTATTCATTGGCACATTGCAAGTAATAATTCTTTTAGAAATGTAAATAGCTACAAGTACCATCTCTTTGTGCATTTGGATTCTCTAAGGTGACATTCCTGTCTAGTCTCTGTCTCTCATCCTTTTTTATTCCAACTTTAGGTCCTCTATGTTATATTCTATAGACATAAGAGGCTAGGAGGAACCACAAGTTGAGCTTTCCAAGTTGAACAAGTTCCAAAATTAGGTGATGTCACCACACATTAGGAAGAGCATGGTGCGGTAGTTGAAGTGTCAAACTCATGGACCATAAACTATTATGAAGTGGAGGACACTAAAGAGCCACAGTGGGGCCACATGAATTAGGAGTTCTTGCTACTTCATTTTGAGTTTTAGGATTTTGGGGAAAGAGAGAGAATTGAGTAGATCTTGTGAAATTGTTGAGGGTTTGGAGATGACAACCACTATGGATGTATGAGTAAGTGGGTGAGGGTTTTCATGGAAAATTTGGGAGTGTGAGTGAGTGAGTGAGAGAAGGGGTGAAGGTGGATCTAAATTTGATCTAATGAAAATTGAAGAGAATGAATGATAGAGTTAAAGTCAATGATTATTGGATATTGGAATTGGGAATCCAATTCCATGCTAGGGATTCAAATAGGGTAGATTCCTAAAACACCTAAGAAGAAACTAAACCCTTGGATATACAAGATCCAAGCTAGCACAGGTATAACACAATCAACTTCAACTCAACATGTTTTTTTCAAAACCTCGTGCAATGTTTTTTTTTTTTTTTTTTTTACTTTATTGTCTTCCTAGGGTGTTGTGTGTAATGGTTTCGATTTGATTATATAATGTTTGATATTGTATTTTGTTTTCTTGAATGTTTGAACAGATTGAGCGGTACTAGAAATATTTTAATCAAGGTGCCATCTTCTTTTGCATTGAAAAAATTTGACTTGTAAACATGAATTGGCTAGAGGCTTAGTTGGGGTCATCAATTTCTTATCTTTTGTTTGTTTTCAGGGAACTCTAACTACAATTAGGACCTGGTTCAAAGTCTATAAGACACTCGATTTAAAGTGTGCTAATAAATTTGAACTTGGCAATGACACAACTAGCAAAGAAGGTATATATTATTACTACATGAATCTTTTGGATCAACTATCATAATGAGGAATTTTATACTTTGTATACTTTATGATAAAGTTTATCAATTTTCATATTCTATTAAATGGTTTATTGGTTGTTGTTATCGTTGTTGATGTAATACTACTTTTGTCTCTGCAAAGATATTATTCTTCTCCTTTAGTCATTGTATTTTATAGTTTAAGATTTCTATAATGTCTAAACCATTAATTTTTGGTCCTTTCAATAAGAGAAACTCTCACATAGCTTCACGAGGCATTGCCACATGACATAGACACTTTCACAAATATATTTGTGGTACCACTGGATAGAGTTTAGAAGTGTTAGGGAGCCCCTTGTACCCATTTCAAATATATATGTTCAGCTTGGCTAATAAAGAATTAAAAAAATACTAGATAGAATCACATAAACATATTTTTAAAGAAGAAATAGGAATGACAATAGATGAAAAATGTTATTTTAAATTTCTAAATAATGTAGATTAATTAAAAAGAAAAAAATATTAAATAGATGTTGTCACTATCAATATTAATAGTGAATCCATTGTTGATACTACTTACTTTGGAAATAACATAATATAATAACATGTATTGAACTAAATGATATATACTCAAGCTTGATCTCAAGCAAGGTGGGGCTTTAATTATAGAATTATCAAATAAAATTAATTTGGTTGTTTCATAATGGAACCCTTACCTTGATTGAGAGTACGCATGAAGATATATCATTGACATATAATATATCTCTTTTTATATTACAATCTTTCCAAAAACATGTAATAAAATCAATGAATAAACTAATAATATGGATATTGGAACAGCTGATCTTCTTTGATTTCAAAGGTTAGTTTAGCCTTGGATTTTACATATTTTATGAATACATAAATTAAAATGATAGGTATTTTAACTAAATATGTATACCAGTAATAATTTTTTAATACATTAAATTTACTAAGTTTTATATTATTTAAACAAATCTTTTACAAAGCATAGTATATGTAATAAATTTGTAAAACTATAAAAAAAAACTTCTAAAATAACTTTGATGTTTGTAAATATATGTAGATTTCTCCTATACTATTTTATTGTTGTTGGATTTTGTTTAACTTGCCTACTTAAACTGTAACATCCTAATTAAAATAAATTAAAAATAATATTTTTTATTATAATAATAATAAAAATCACTGATAAAAAGTTTAGAAATAAGATCATGTGTAAAAAAAATTTTATTGATATGAATATTATTATTATTCTAGACGAGATTAGTTGATAATAATTAGGATCTCCTAGTGAATTAAGTAAAATCTTCCATATATGTGATACATTATCATCAAGTAATTTTAAAATAATAGTATGTTAATAATAATTAAATAAATGATGAAAAATAAAAATTAATTAATTAAAAAATGTTAAAATAGAAATTATAAATAGCAATTAAGAAACACACACATATGTCTACAAGGCACCTAGCAATACCTATATATATATAATAAAGAACGTGGCAGCAAATTTCGTAAATGAGTGTATAAGAAATGTACAAGCTGAGGAACAGAAACCACTTGGTGAGGTACTGAAAGTGCCTAAAGCACATTTTTGTAAATGTATATACATGAGCTTAACCCGAAAGAAGGGAGCTGGGACCCACATATTTCGAACTCACATTTTTACATACGTAACCCGCATACTGGAATTCGATTTCCATATGTAGAAGTCACGAACGGATGGGAGAGGCCTACGTCACCACCATTGCACACCTATAGCGTTTCTTTTCCTCCCACCAGAATAGTTGCCACCTGAGAAGGACCTGCCTGTGTCTGCACCTGATATATATATAAACATCATCATGCACCCAGGATTCACTTTCTCTCTCTTAGTCGAAAACCAAATAAAACCGGAAACTCGAGCCACAGGTCCTTTCGTCACACCTCCCTTGCAGCAAGCAGGCAAATCGGAGTCACCCAGCCACTCCACCAGCACATCAGAACGCACCGTCTAAGTCACCTCGCCACCGTTGGATGAGTTTGGAGCAGCAGACACTTCTCAATCTCTGCACTCAAGTAAGGAGGGGCCTTGCATCCCTGTTTCCTCTTTTGTGCTATTTATTTTGTTTCCATGTTGCTGCATGCAAGGCGTTAGTCCACGAGGGTTGAACCCTTTTTATTCCTTGTTTCTTCTTTTTTTTTTTTTTTCCTTTTCTTTTCTGGTCTGGTACAGGGCATCCGAAAAACTGCATGGCGGGGTAGCGCAATCACCGGTGAGTCCTGTTGGAGTATTCCTCCTCATCTCGGGTCAGTTGGATAGCAACTCTAGAAAGAAGGGAGTGAAGGCGAAGGACTCGTGTGAGTGCTTTGTGAATCTGTTCATTTAAGGCAGCGTTGGTTAGAAGAGGGGGAAGAGAGACTTCAACGAGACAAACAAATGAAGAGAGAGAGAGGGGGAGAAAGTAGACGAAGAGAAGAAACTTTTTTAATAATAATAAATAATTTTTTCAGCCAGATAGAGAAGGCCTACTTCTGATTTTTTCGGCGAGATAGAGGAGGCCTACTTCTGATTTTTTCGGCGACAAAAGATTTGATTTTTGACTTCGAATCAGAAATCTAAAAACAAAAAAGGAAAAGTTTTATTAATTAATAAAAACATTTTAATAATAATAGTAATTCTTGATAATAAAGAAGTATAATGATAAATTTAGAAATTAAGATTAAGATTTTGAAAAGAAGTTAGAAATAAATAATATTTTTATTTTATTTATTTATTAGATTTTTGTTTCTTGAAAGTGTTTGTATGTAAAATATATATTGAAATAGAAAGTATTTGTTATTCTTATTGATTATTATAACTTGTTAGTTGATAAACATAAATTAAAATTTGATAAGACTGAACATTTTATCCTTGTCACTAAAAAGAGAAAAAATTTTATGATTAAGGTTTGTTCTGATGAGAGAGGATATGACAGGTTACCTTTGAAAACATAGACGATTAGAAATAAGGAAATAGAGAATGTATAATGATTGATGGCAACGAGTCTAAAAAAGGATAATAACTTCTCGAGTGCAAATGCATGATTAGTGGAATTGAAAATAAAAAGGGCAAAGAGCTAGATGGACAAAGAGAATGTCAGAAAGCTTCTGATGTTGTTGACAAGTAAAGGTTAAGTCTCATCTAATGACATAAAGTTGTGACAATACCAACAATGGAGACTTAGTCACAATGGTGATGAAGGTGGTTGATGATGGATGTGACAAAATCTCGTGTGTGTAAATTAAAAATGAAAAATTG
Source organism: Pachyrhizus erosus (assembly GCA_026544285.1). Classification (NCBI taxonomy): domain Eukaryota; kingdom Viridiplantae; phylum Streptophyta; class Magnoliopsida; order Fabales; family Fabaceae; genus Pachyrhizus; species Pachyrhizus erosus. Next base: position 18,074 of record JAMLFT010002088.1, on the reverse strand, counting down.
CATAAGTTAACCACAATATAATACTTGAGGAATGTTCGTAGGCTCTCAGAGTCTTTAGGAGTAGCATAAGGTGTCAAGTTGTAATGTCTTTGAGATCAAAGGAATTCATGCAATCGACTTGGTGTCTCTTACAAAGCGGAACATTATCATGTTCGGTTGAAAGTATCCTAATCCAAGCACCAGACATGATATGTATTTCCGATCGTCACCTTAAAAACAAATAAGAAAATATTATGACATATCGTGTAAGTCCTCTATGAGTTAGAATATTAAGATAAAGCAAGTGGCCCAAAGCACAATTAGTAGGATAAACCTATAGCAACGTTGTGGTGAGAAGAGAGAACAAGAAGAGTGAGGAAACATTTTATTTATATTAGTATTTGTTTATTTGAAAGGATGGAAGACTCATTTCTTACATTTCCATTTTCAGATTCAAAAGGCAAAAATGATCAGGCTACCCTTCCAATCTTTGATTCAAACCCCTAGGCGGTTAATGGCTTCCTAATCCACTGCTTGAGGACGACGTCAAGATGAAAGACAAGATTTTGCTACTGAGTTGCAACAAAAAAATCTAGGTCTTGTCCTCTTTTGAATATGATGTGATGTAATTTATTCTTGGGACAAACTTATTTTGATAACTTCCTTGGGTTGTACTAATGCATGTGATGGTACCATAACTGAAATTATTGTCTCAATATCAGTTTAAAAATTTGTATCTTTTACTTTTACAAGTTAATATGTTATGTTTTATTTATAAATAGATAAATTACTTTTCTCATATGAAATAATTGCAGAAGCAAAATCACATCATTAATTAAAAATCTTGTGATTTTTTTTTTTGAAATGTAAGAAAAGGATCATTATTCTATAAATTAAGGGGACACCTAAAATTGTTTTATCAGAATGTAAGAAATTGACATTCAGTGACTTGAGAGTTAATAATATCGTGTTCTTCTTCAAAGTAAAAAGGATTTTAAATTTTAAATTAAATTAATATGTTTTTATTATTTAAAAGAATTACTTTTATTTTAAAAAAAATTATAAAAATGTTACATAAACTAAGATTTTTATTACTAAACTTCATTTTTTATTTGTAAAGCATCACTTTGCATACATTGTTAATGTATTATTCAAATACACCCATATATATTTGTAAAATAATACTTGACTATTATTATTCATTTATCTTCTTGTAATTTGAACTCTTCATACAATATTTATTTTAAAATTAAGTTTATAAATTATAATCAAGTGTTGATTTCTCTAAATATTATAAATAGATTAAAATTAATATATTAAAATATTTTAATAAATTAGTTTTTCATGAAGTTGGAATATAACCAGATCACAATACAAAACGACATCCCAACTATGTTAGCAATTTGGAACCCGTCCATCACATGCAACATCCCTATATATTATAAAGCCGAAAGAAGGACATAAAAGATCACGGGGGGACTAGTTCAAAACCCATATAAAGGATCAATAAAACATATAATTAGGGAGACCATTTCCATTATAGAAGAAGTAATCCATAATATAATCTGACAAAAGGTCTCTCATTTAATGATCAAGTATAAAAATTTAAAATATTAATTAAATTAACTAATAAGAACATGAATCCCATAATTAAAAATTGTTCCAAACTTTATATATCATGTTTGTCTCTATAAATATATTATTTTCACTTTATATTTTTGTAGGAACAAACAAAACTGATTATTTTTATGAAGGAAAAAGGTACTTATGTTTTATTTAATTTAAATAATAGTCACAATAAAACTTCATTTATAAAAGAAGTGAATAAACATTCTGTCACTTAGAATCTTTATATATGTTATAGTAAAATAAATAGTAGTAGAAAACTTTTTTAATGCATTAAATGTATCACAACAGTCATTTTTTTTTAAATAAATATTTTCTTTTATTTAAATTATTTTAAAATTTAAATTGGTTGAAATAAAAGAATTTAATGTCATCAAACAAAATTTAATTATGAGTTTTGTTGGGAAATGTATAGACCTCAAAGTAACCTAAAGCAATATATTTAACGAAGAAAGAGGAATTTCAATAGTTTCTCTTTGTCATAACCTAAGTTATTCTCATTAAGATGAAGATATTGATAGAAATTTATTTAATTTCTTATTCACCGTATTTATCTTTATTATGCTATCATTAGCACATAATAACGAATAATTCTTTTGACAATGCCAAAAGCTACAAGCACCATCTGTTTGTGGATTTGGATTCTCTCTAGTAACATCCCTCTCTGGTCTCTATCTATCTCATCCTTTTTTATTTCAACTTTAAGTTCTCTATCTTATATTCTCTCTTCTCTCCTCTCTTTATTTTGCTTGTTGCAAAGATAAGAGGTTGGAGTGGAACCACAAGTTGAGATCTTCGAGTCTAACAAGTTTCAAAACAAGGCGATGTTGATATGGTTAATTGAAGTAGGGGTCAAACTGATGGACCATGGACTGATACATAGCAGAGGAGGCTAAAGAGGAACGATTAAGAGTTCTTGCTACTTTGTTTTGAGCTTTAGGATTTTGGAGAAAGAAAGGAGAAGAAATAGATCTTGTACCATTATTGAGGGTTTAGAGATAACAACCATTATGGAAATATAAGTGAGGGTTTCCATGGAAAATTTGGGAATGTGAGTAAGTGAAGGAAGGGGTGAGGGTAAATCTAAATCTGATTTGATATTGATGGAAAAGAATGAATCACAATGACTCATAGTCAACAATTGTTGGATGTTGGAACTAGGAATCCGATTCGAGGCTCGGGATTCAATTATGGTAGATTCCAGTAACACCTCTGAAGAAACTAAATCGGTATATAAACAACAAGATCCAAACTAGCACAGGTATATCACTATCAAGTTCAATTATTATATGAATCTCTTGTATCAAGTATCATAATAAGGATTTCTATACTTTGCGTACTTCATGATAGAGTTTAGCAATTTATTTTTTCTATAAAATGCTTTGATGGTTGTTATTTTTATTGATGAAATGTCGTTTTAGCTACATTTTTTCTAGAAGGACTCTTTCATTTGCGTTTTTAATTAATTTTTTTAAAGGTTCAAATACCATTTGTCTCCACAAAGATATTAGTTTTCTCTTTTAGTCTTTGTATTTTATTATTCAAGATTTCTACAATGTTTAGACCTTTTATTTCTGGTCCTTCCATTAAGAACAACACTTTACAAAATTTCTTATGATAACACTGGAAAGAGTCTAGTAGGGTTGGGGTAGCCCTTGTACCCATTTTAAATATATATGTTCATCTTGGCTGATCAAAAATTGAAAAACCAAAAACTAGATGGAATCACATAAACATTTTTTTTAGTGAAGACTAATAAGAATGACAATAAATGAAAAAGGTTTAAACATAACCACATCATAAAAAAATTCTAGGACTGAAAATGAATATTGATATATTTGACAAAATAAGAAAGGTATTTAAGCGTTTATTTAATTTAAATAAGAGTAGCAACATAGTTTTTCTTATAAAAAAGATACCAAAAATAATCTTCTGATGAAATAAATGGTAGTAGAAAACTTTGACAATATAATAAATGTATATTAATTATACTTTATCAAATATAAAAATTTCTATTTATATTATTTTTAAGTTTTTAAATTATTTAAATTTTTTTATAAGGTTAAAATGTAAATTTGATTATGATTATAGTTAGGATACATGATGGAAGTTCAAAAGTCTTCTACTATATTTCTCTATAATATAAGTCCAATTTCGGTGGCCAATATATGATAGGATTGAACAGGATGAGATACCTATCTATTTTAGTTTGTTTTGCGCTAATATGTCATGATAGCCTTATCCTACCACTCATCCCATTTCGTTGGTTCAATATAATCCATATCTTGAGGGACGAGTAACGTTAGGAAGTAATAACAGTAGAAAATGTATTTGTTTATATATATTTATATTTTTTTTGGCACAAACCATATCAATCCTCTACAAAAGGCATTCATATTCAAGTAAGGTATGATCATTTAAAGTAGTAAAATTCTTTCATTGAGTATTTAAAATAATTGCATAATTAGGATTTGATCTCAAGATCAATCATTAAGTTGGAAAAAATTGCAACTATTAATCCATGCACTTATTGGTTTATGTGTGTATTTGTAACATTTAAATATAGTTTTATATTTTATATATATATATTACATTAAATTTTAAGCTAAAATAATCTTTTAGTTTCTATTAAATAGATGATTTTTTATTTTAGTCTTTTAAAAATTTTTGCTTTGATTTCAGTCCTTCAATTTGTTTTTGTTTTAGTCTTTAAAATTAAAAAATTTAAATCTTTAAAGAACTAAAGAAAAAAAATTAAAAAATTAAAATATAAAACATCTTATTTTATAGGGATCAAAATGTTAATTAAGCCTAAATTTAACTAGTGTGTATAATATAACATGTGGAGTGATTATCATGTGTTGTTCCAATTTAATAATTGGTCTTGAGTTCAAGTCTTGACAATATAATAGTTTTAAATACTTAGAGAGAGAATTTTATCACTCTAAATAATATTACCTAACTATATATATATATGAAGAGAAAGACATTATAATCTACATTTATTATATTTATTATGTATAATAAAAAAATTGTTTTAAATAATATAAAATCTATCAAGTTTAACTTATTTAAACATAATTATTGAAATGTATTTTTAAAACTTGTAAAATTAATTTTAATTAAAGTATCTATTATTTTAATTTATGGATTTGAAAAACATGTAAAATTTAAGGTTAAACTAACTTTTGAAATCATATTCAGTTGTTATCACTATCAATATTAATAATTAATAAATTGCTTATATGTTTTCTTTGGAAATAACATAATATAATAGCAAGTATAGAATCTAAGTGGTATATTCTCATGCTTGATCTCAAGCAAGTTAGCGGTTCAATTATAGAATTAATAAATAATATTAATTAGGTAAATTTGTAATTGAACCTCTATCTTACTTGAGACTATACATAAAGATACATCATCTAGATTCAATACATTTATTTTTACATTATGATCATTCCAAATAAAGTAATAAAAAAATCAAATAACAATTAACACGGATAGTGCTGCGACAACTAATTCTCTTTGATTTCAATGGTTAGTTTAACCTTGAATTTTATATGCTTTATGAATCCATAATTTAAAATGATATGTATTTTAACTAAATTGAATTTTACATGCTTTATGAATATATATAGCAATAATTATTTTTAGTACATTAATTTTTAGAAGATTCTATATTATTTTAAACAATTATGTAACAATGTCAAATATATATAATAAATTTGGAAAATTATAAAATAAAACTTAAGAAATAATATTGATATTTATGAATATACCTAAATTTCTCCTATACTGTTTTAATGTTGGATTTTGTCCCACCTGCCTACTTAAATAATGTTTTTATAACTACATTTGCTATTTGCAAGCTTCACCCTTTGCAAACATTGTAAATCTATTATTCGATTTTTTTATTACTCAAATACAACCATGTATGTTAGTAACAAAAGAAAAAACTTGACTATTATCATTTATTTATTTGCCTTTAATTTGAACTCTTATTACAATATATGTTTAAATAAAGTTTATAATCAAGTGTTGATTTCTATAAATATTATAAATGAAGTTCTTTAATAGATTAAAACATTTTAATAATTTAATATTTTTGTGATGTCGGGTGGAATGACGTCTCACCAAAAAACAAAATCCACACTATATTTGCAATCTATAACTTATCCATCACTTGTAGCATTCCTATATGTTTAAAAGGCAGTAAAAAGATATACAAAATCTTATGATAGATTAGACTAAAATTGTAACACCCCTTGTGACTATAAGAAATTTTTTATTATTTAATTTATTTTACAAAACGAAATCATATGTTACTAAAAATGGCTTACAAAAATATGGAAAAATTTATTTTTATTTAACTTTGACACCTAAAACACCAAAAGTAAACTTCTTTCCACTAACTTCTTGTTTGAATGAGACTCGTTGACAAAACATTTCTCAACATATGAAATGACATTTCATAATAATTTATTTTAAGCATAGAATCGTAATTATTCATTAGTACAACAAGATCAATTAATGAAATACTCCAATACAACATGTACAAGTATCCATTCATAACTTTCTAAATAAAAATACCACAACCAGGTTCACATAAATATATAAATACATCACATTATAAAATCCTACCCTACCTAAACTCAAAGTTGTGACTCAATAAATTTGTAAATACACCCTACCCCAAAATAAAATACATGATATATTCTCAAAGAATACTCGTCCTTCAATGTCACTGCCATAAGCATTAATGACTTAGATTGTAGGTTTTCCACTTCATCTTCTCCATTTTGTGCAAGTACATTTGTGACAAAGTTCAAACATAACATACAATACTAGTGCACGAACGAAGCGCACTAACCACTAGATAGTGATCCTCGCAAGTTACTCATATCTAACAAACCAATATTCTCCACTAGTATCATCATTGGGCCTCAACATTTTTTGACCATCCATATCACAAAGGTCTTAGATAAGCAGACATTTCTTTTTATGAGTGACGATTAAGAAGACATATCCTACTTGGTACTTAGGTCAAGATACTCTTGACCAACCATGTAGATGTTCCATATTTGTCTAGGACATTAGGCCAACTATGTTATTCCCTTAACCCCAATGAAGTATCACAAATTAGCACCTTACAATACCTCCTAGGATTTTTCAAGTCTATGGACATTCTTCAAGTATCATACTGTAGTGAACCCATTCACCTACATTTCTTTAAACAATGTTACACTTGTCGATCCATGTAGGAATCAACAACTACCTCTAAACTTCACCACGACGATCAAGCCTTATTTAAATCAATATCATCACAATGGACCCCCCAAGGCACATTAGTCTATCACAATAGGCAAGCATAACTATTTTGAGTAATCATGCAACACAGACTCTATGGCCTCATTGTCATAACACAAGTTCTATAACCTCATGCTCACAAACCAAGCTCTAAGACTTCAAACACTATAACCTTATTATAACAATCCGGACTTAAATACCCAAACTCTATGGCCTTTCAAATGCTTTGCAACATAATTGAGGCTTGTCCCACACCAATCCTCATGTTGAAGTATTTCTCATCAATCATCAATGTACAATATATACAAGCCAAGCCTTCTCATTCCTTTCTAATATATGAATCAAACAATTATCTCATCGGACAAGATTCACACAATTCAGACAACAGTATAAAAATTCTTATAAAATAGACGTTATGTATTGTGATACTCCACAAACTCTAATAAACGTTCAACCATTCACCAAATAATTTTATGAAGTCATTCATAACTTACTTATATCTCATTATTATGTGAGATTCTACTTTTAATTAAAATTCATGACAACCTAAAATTTAAACAATTAAAGTTGTCATTTAATCGCTATTTTCTTTCACATCTTTAATATCTATCCTCTCCTCACTAGCTTCTCAAGTCTTATGTAACCTCACAATCTTATGAGTTAATATCTTAATCTTCATAATAACCACTCATGTTTTCTAATTAAATCCTTCTAACTTATCTTTTAAATATATATCCTAATCACTACTTAAAATAAAATTACTTCTTTTAACACATTATAATCTCTTCATTAATCTCAAAATATTCCACTTGGTCATTTTAATCCTTCTCTAATAATTTTAAAGCTTGCATTCACACTAAATTATTGATTCCCGTGTAGAAACATACATCTGTTAAAAAAATGCTTATAACTTTTTCGTTTCAACTTTGATTGAGCTCAAATTTTTTGAGAAGGCTCCTTACTTACACATAAAGCAACCTTTTCCTACCCTTTTCCATATTTTTCGACATCATTTGGCCTAAATTTAAACTGCAAACAGTAGTGCCTCGACAGTACACAAAGTGCAGGATTTTCAGAAACATTAAGTTTTTCACAGTATTAATTCTCAACTCAATCCAACTCATACAATATACATAAAGCATGATATTAAGAAGTAAAAGCATCATTATATATCATCAATTTAAATTATAATCAGCAACGTTTTTGTAATGAGAGAAACAATTAGTTTCAACCCACTACATGCCTCAAACAATTCACAACACTCCTATCAATTTATCAAGTTTCGTCAATTCTTGGAACATTCCAAAGTTCATAAACGGAATATCACTAAGTTACATAAAATAATAGACATTACAGACATATCTTACTGATTTCATGCATCAAGTTCATACCACAACTTGTCCCAAATAATTTTAATACATTATAGATCCAATTACCATGTTCCAAATCCATCATTTATTCAAGTGCAAACAATAGCTACAAAGTGAAAACCTAAGCCATTCCAGCATCCAGCAGAAAAAGACCTCCAAATGACTATTTACCACTCTAAACATTAAAATAAAAACACTTACTCATATTATAATATGGAACCATCATTATTTAACATAAACATATCAATTTACACCTTAATTAATGTCCAAAATAGCCACTACAACATTCAAAAATCTGATTATGTAGTAAACCCGCAGGGTCACACAAGCATGAAATAACTTAGTTGTAACTCACTATTCCTCATACCAATCATTAAAAATTTTGAATCCAACCATAGTATAACTAATTAGAAATCATTTCCAACATACAAACTCATTTCTCACCAATTAAATTCACCAAACAGTCCAAACAAATTCAGAATATAACTTGTCTTAGTGAAGGGGAACTCAATTTGCTTGCTTCACTTCCACTATTCCATTAATTTTTATCATTACATTTCAGTGGCTTTAAGCTCATTTTTAGCATTATAATATAAAGATTTACACCACATAAACAGTCCCAAATTTCCAGATCATCATTCAAGTGTGTAGCAAACCTTGAAAGCTCAAAAACACAAAAAAAAAATAAAAATATCTTGTTGCCACTATTCACGTCTGTAGCAACCAGCCCCAAACTAAGAGCTTATAACTTCATTTTCACCCCAAAAAACATCAAAATAACCATACTCCAACATTATACCATCCATACCAAGCAAGAAAACATGATTTTTTTTACAAGCAAATACAGTTGTTAAACCTTTGTACAAGAACAACCAGCAATTTGCACGAAAAATACTCATTTTGAATCCATTAAAATGCATTAAAAGTCACATACATAGCTAAAATAGTAGAATTAAAGGCTTAACATCCAATTTAGGCAATAAAAATAGCATAAAGTGAGTTTAGGTTCCTCCATACCCCTAGGAATTAGATGCTTTCCTTTTTCTCTGAACTTTGAGTATGTTAATCTTCTCTTCTCATTACGTTCCTCCTCGAAATCTTGGAACAAAAGCCTCCAACTTGTAGGGGAAATGTGGGAATTGGTGAGAGAATATGTGAAGTTGAGTAAAACAAAAAGAGATGGTTTTTTCTTCCTTAGTTGACACATAAAATGGGAGGGCTAGGATCCCTCATTTTCTATTTATGATGGGCCTAGCTAGGGTTGTTGACCCACATGTGAGTGGTATAGGTTTGACCATCATTAGTCCTACTAGTCCATACTTAATTTCATTTAATTAACCCTAATTAGTTTCACATGTTACATTCTAATTTAATTTTATTCTACCTTGATCTTGTAGCATCCTCAATGCTATTAAATTATAAAATTCATTAATTAGAGTTAATTAATAGCTTTGCTTAATATTTAGCTATGAAATAATGATTTTTTCCTAATGATAAAATAAATAGAATTTTATCAAGAAAAAAAAACTTCAAGTAAATAAGTGATAAATAAAGTCTCATAAACTCTAAGGGTAGAGAGACTCACGTGACCGACTCAACATCCTTAGCAAATACGGAACATTATCATGGTTGGTCAAGAGTATCCTAATTCGAGTACCAAATAGGGTGTGTTTTCTCAATCGTCACCCGAAAGCAAATAATTATGATGAATATTTGTCATGTAAGTCCTTTAAGACTTGAAGGGTCAAGAGACATTGAGGACCCAAAATGCGAACAATATTGAAGTAAATAAGATATTGTAGTGTGAAATGATGATAAGTGAGTGCATATTGTACATGTGATTGTATAACTTTAGAGTGGGCAGGAGACTCATTCCTTAGATTCCATTTTTTTTTGGATCCCAATGGTGAGATTCTACCGTCTGATCTTTTTCTTGGCCATCCAACATATAGAGGGGCGATGGGTCCACCGCCCATTGTTTGAGGAGTACAAATTCACAAGATTAGTGTGTTTTACATTCTTGCCATCAAAGGATACCCCACACGGGAGACTAGTGCATGTTGATCTCCCTATTATCTTGATACAAGTTCCTGCTCTAGGCTACACGCGTGTACCCGCTCTTTCTCCCACATCATTCGGATCCACTCTCCTCGATTTCATGATGGCGACAAATGTAGATGGGCTTACTACTAAGGCCTCCTCTCACATTATCGTCATCCCAAACTCAACGTTCCCTCCTTTTGATTAGCATGCCATGTGCGAATTCTTTTTGCCAAGACATCCCATTGTTAGAGTTTGGCTTAGTCATATTCTTCTTCTTCTGTTGAGGAGTTGAGCCCAATGGAGGCCATTGACCAAGAGCAGATGGAGGAATCTTCTAAGAAAGAGGATCCTAAATATCATAGGATATATATTTAGGATTTACTTAAACTTTTCTAACTAGAATATTGTTGATAAGTAGATTAGGTCATTATTTTGTACACGAGCATTGTAAAACTCTTTTCGAAAAACTTTATTCTTTTTACACATTTCCTTATTTGTATACTGACACCCCATTAAGCTACTACTATTCTGGTGATAGCAACATTATGAATGCAATGATGAATTTATTCTAATTATGTTTGAGTTGCAAATTTTAATTATATTGCTATTGAATTAATCCACTTATACTATGATTAATTATTTTTAAGTTCAAACATTAAATACACGCTTATGAAATTGAATTTTTGCACAACTCTTATTGAACTTAAAGAAGAACTTTTATATGCATATATTAATGGTTTTTAGACGTTGGAATTTTTCTTTGAAACTTTTTTTCACATTGCTTACCTTAATAGAAACAATTGAATATTTTCAAACACATTAGATGTTTTTTTAATTTGATTTTATCCAGTATTTTAACTAATGACTTAAAATGGAGTAAATTTTGAGACTAATATTCACAACAATGTCATAGTTGAGTCAACCTTAAGAGCTAAAATTAATTAACTCAATTAATTTGGATTTCTCAAAATTAAATTTGTCAATCTCTAATCAAGTATTATTCAAGCATGTCTCAATATTTAAATTTCACTTCTACATTAACTAATTTTTCATTCATGTACCTTAATTGATACAAACTAGCTTAATTAAACTAAATTTGCTTAATTAAGAATTAGAACCTTAATTACTTTAGTCTAAGTTCTCTTAATTAATTATTTCATGTCTAAACTCTTTAGAGAGTTAATTATCTATTTGTTAATTTAATTTTTTGGTTTAAGATTAAACTTTCTCTTATTTATCAAAATGTCATTAATGAGTTGATTATTCAAATCTTTCCCATTAACTTTTATTGACAAGGATTGATTGGTCTCTAACTTGAGTTGATCAAAACTTAATTATATTTAATCATTCTTTTCTTAGTATAATCTTAGTTTACTATGTCTCATTAATTTCTTAGTTAATTATTTCATAATGAATGATTTAATTCACTGTTTATCAAACTATTACACAAAATAACAATTATTACTAGTATTATTTTGTAGTATTGAATTTAAAGAGTGTTACAAAAACTCATATAAAGGATCAACAAAAGCCTATAATTAGGGAGACCAATTCTATTCCAGAAGATGTCGTCTATAATATAATTTGGCACAAGGTCCCTCATTTTATGATCAAGTGTAAAATTTAAAATATTAATTAAATTAACCAATAAGAAAATGAATCCCATAATTATTTTAAAAATATATAAATATATTTTTTTCTCTACAAATATCTTATTCTTCACTTATATATTTCTTGTAATTTTTTATTGTTTATTCATGATTCCTACAATGTCCAAACTTTTCATTTTTGTCTTGTAAAGAAAAAAAAAACACTTAAATCACTTTATTAGTTGTTGCCACATGACAATTTCATGTTTCAAAAAGATTATGTGGCGATACTAGATGAAGTCATATAGGCTTTGTCAGAACAAAGACAAATAAGCAAGACAAAAATGAAAAGAATTAAACATTACAAAAACTAAAATGTATAACATTTGCAGTGACTGTAAATGAAAACTAATATATTTGTAGAAATAAAAAATTCATTATGTCAATATTAATAACTCCTTTCACTTACTAAAGTGTCTATTGTAAAACAATCTAAAACAACACAATTTAATACAAAATAAAAGTTATATTTATAAAAAAGAATAAATTATAATTAGGATATGTCTTACTAAAAGTATGAGTTATAGTTATTTTTGTTTTGTAAGATTATATTATTTCTTTTGTACTAGTAAATATATTATTTGTAAGTTATTCATACCAATAAGTTAAGCATAGTGATTCTCTTCGGTGTTAAAGCATAATATAGTGAGTTCAAACACCATTTTCAAGTGTCAAGTGAAGCAACATGATTATATTTCATTAATTTAAAAAATATGAGAATTTGAATTGAGCATTTAAAAGCACTTGTACTAAAATTATCCATTTTATAAACTATAGGCATCAAGACCACAATTAAGGCATAATGTAAAAAACTAATTGCATATTTCTTTCAAAATATTAATTTTGTATTTTATTTAATATTACGGTTATATTTAATATGTTCTTTTAGGAATCTATCATTTTTGCTACAATTTCTGTTTTTCCTTGCATTAGTACGCCACTTCCATAAAATAAAAAATTGTGCAGTCCACTTTATTTTTGCTTTGGGTGAAAGATACACAGAGAAGAGAACTAAAAGTCTCTAGGGAAAAAAGATGCTAACTAAATGAGCTCTAAGAGTATTAGAACTGAACTTCGGCTCCACGTCAATAAATAATTTGGATATGATAATGAAATCATATTACTCATACAAAGCTAGTTAACCTAGAAATTAATAACTTTTTGTTAATAAAATCATTTTTATATTATTTTTTCAATTTTTCTTTTTATCCATATAGGTTAAATATAACTACGTAGATTTTAATTTAGAGTTATAAATATTATAAAAGAAATATGTCATATTGTATGCTAAAGTTCCTAGTTTGTCATTTTAATTAATATGATTTTTAAATGGTACTCAAAACATGTAAAAGTACTCACTTCAATATGGAATAAAATTGAACACACCAAAAACGGTGTTCTATTTACTTAAAAAAATATAGAAATTGTCATAATTAAGAAAGACATTATCAGAAAATTTCAATTTTCAATTGCAAAAAAAAAAAAAAGAATAGCACAAGTTTCAAGACATTATGCAATGTATTCTAGTTAATGAATTAAAGTAAAATTCTGAACATTTCTATAAAATTGTAAAATGTATTTAACTAAAATAATTCACTAAATGTTTTTAATAAATGTGTTAACTAAACATTTCAATAAATGTAACACTCAAAATTAAATTACAACCCATCATCTAAAGTGCTTATTGTCACTCCAATGTGTTTATTACATTATCATTCTATTCAACGAAAATTTCAATTTTTTAAAAAAATTAATTTAATTAACAAAAGAAGAAAATATATTAACTATACTTTATTCAAACAACTAAATATCACCTTTATTTTGGCAAATATACTAGTTTTCACTTTTGTCCTTGTAATTTTAAGTAAAATAATGTTTTTGCTCCTTTGATTTACAAAAAACGAATACAAATTAAAAATTATTCAAAGATGTAAATACCATCTTTGTTAATGCAAATAGGCTAGTTTTCACCTTTTCCCTTGTGATTTTAAATTAAATATATTTTTGGTTCTTGTAAAATAATGTTTTTTTTTTAATTTTGTTCTTATAAAATTATTATTTTTTTTTTAAATTGTACTTGTAAAACTTCTTTTTATTTTAATTTTAATTCTTGCTATTTTGTTTTATTCTTTGTAAAATATTTATCTTTTGTTCTTGTAGCCCCTAACTTGTGTTATTGAGGCTTCAAGAGCACTAAATTGATACTTACATATAAAAATATTCTTTTTTTTGTTCAAATTAGCCTTACTAGCCTTCTGATGATGTTTTTTTATAAGAAAAAATTATTTATTTATATAACTATGTAAATACTTCATTTTTTGACAATAAATTTTCAATATAAATAATATATCATGTTTAATAAAGTTAGTATATGTATTATATTCAATAAATGACATTAAAGGTAATTAATGATATTAAAAATATTATATATTATTAATGACATTAAATATTTAATAAACATATATTATATTTACTACAATTAATAAATATATTATATTACCATCAAGTGTGTGGATGAACTAACATAAGATCTCGAGTTTGACTCTTGAGTATATATGGGGAGGGAGAGTTTACACAATTTCATTAATTGTTGTCATGTAGCAATGTCACATTACGTGTTTTTGTAATAATGGAGAGGAGAAAAATTGAAATGGTTTAAACATTGTAGAGGGTTATAAACAAAAACGTTTCTAGGGACAAAATAATTGACAAAAAATTAAATGGTTTAAACACTATAGAGAGTCATAAACAAAAACTTTTGTAGGGACAAAATAATAAAAATAGGTTATTTTTAGGAAGGAAAAATGTATTTAAGTTTTATAAATAAGAGTGAAAATAAAATTTATTTATAAATAAGAGTAATAATAAAACTTAATTTATAAAAAAGAGGTAAGAAAAGACTTTTCCAATTAAAAACCTTTACATATTTTACAGTGAAATAAATAACAGTAGAACACTTTAGTAATGCATTAAATGTATCATAACTATACTTTTTGTCAAATTTAACATTTTCTTTTATTTAAATTATTTTTATACTTTTTAATTACAAGAATTTATTGTCATCAAATAAAATTTAATGCATTTATTGTCATCAAATAAAATTTAATTAAATGAGTTTTATTGGGTATCTTTGACTGTTCACAATAATTTAATGCTATATATTTAATGAAGAGAGATAAATTTTAATGGTTTTTCGTTGTCAAAACTCAAAGTATTCCCCGTTTCTTCAAACTTTAAGTTTCTCTATCTCTTCTATTCTATCACCTCTCATTTTTGTGTTTTTCTTAATGCTAAAATAAGAGGTAGAAGAGGAACCACTAGTTGAGCTGTCCAACTCGAACAAGTTCTAGAACTAGGTGATGCCACTACACTTTAGGAAAAAGTGTGGAGTGAGGGAGGGTTAAGGTGAAGGAGGATCTAAATTTGATTTGATGGAGATGGAAGAGATTGAATGATGGAGAATCAAACTCAATGGTTGTGGATATTGGAAGTGGGAATCAAATTCCAGGTTAGGTATTCAAATAGGGTAGATTCCAAATAATACTTTTGAAGAAATTAAACCCTTAGATATACTACAAGATCCAAACTAGCATAGGTATATCGTATAAACTTCAACTCAACACATGGTTTTCAAAACTAGTTGTAGAGGTTTCATTTTTTTAATTTGATTTCCTCCTAGGGTACTATGTTTAATTTTTAAGATTCAATTTTATGTTTTATGTTAAATGCTATTTACTGTGTAAGTTTTGAATAGACTGAGTGGTACTACCAGTAGTTTTATCTAGGTGCCCCTTTATTATCTCTTGCATTGAATAAAATTAAAATCAAAGTGCTTATTGGCTAGATGATTGATTGGTGTCATGATTAATGCCTTTTTTGTACTTAATCTTTCTTTTGTTTTCAGGGAACTCTAACTACACTTAGGGACTGACTCATAGCCTATATGAAAACGGGTGAAAAGTGTGCTAATAAATTTTAACTTAGCAATGAGGCAGCTTATAAACAAGGTATATATGATTACAAAATGAATCTTTTAAATCAAGTATCATTAGAAATTTTATACTTAGTATACTTCATGATCGACTTTAGAATTTTATATGTTCTATTATATGGTTTGTTGGTTATTGTTACTATTATTGATGAAGTGTATTTTTTTTATCCATTTTTTTTAGAAGGACTTGATCAATTCCATTTTCTATTGAATAATTTAAAGGTTTAAATACCACTTTTGTCTTTACAAAGGTAACAATTTTCTCTTTTAGTCCCTTTGTTCTGTTGTTTATTATTTCTGTAGTCTTTAAACCTTTCATTTATGATCCTTCCATGAAGAGAAACTCACATGGCTTCACTAGGCATTGCCACCTGACAAATTGAAATCATAAAAATTATTGTGGTTACACTAGGTGGAGTCTAGAAAGGTTGGGATATCCCTTGTATCCATTTTAGATATATATATTTACACATATATGTTCATCTTGGCTCATCCATTTTGTTTTTTTTTAATACTATATTGAGTCACATGAACAGTTTTTTAAAGAAGACTAATAGGAATGATAATAGATGAAAAAGGTTTATACATAACATCATAAATAAAAAAAATGGGATTGAAAATTAACTTTTATATATTTATAGGATTGAAAAAGACAATTAAGTTTTTATTTAATTTAAATAAGAGTTACAATATAATTTTGCTTATAAAAAAGAGTGACAAAATAGTCTCGTGGTTGAAACCTCTACATTATACTAAAATAAATGGTAGTAGAAGAATTTTGTAATACAACATTTCATAATTATACTTTAGCAAATTTAATATTTTCTTCTATTTGTTATTTTAAATTTTTAAATAATATAAATTATTAAAATAGAAGATACTATTAAATTTAATAAATTTATAGTTAAAATATATTTAATGAATTGTCAATGTCTTTTATTACTATTTATTTCACTTTAATATTAAGTCAGTTTGGTAAAAATCACATGTATCCTTTGAGAGAGAATATTATTGAAACTAGGTATGATCATTATGAGTAGTAAAATTCTCTTGTTGAGTATTTAAAACGATTGTATATCCAGATTTTGAACTCGATATCACTTTTTAAGTTGGAATAAACCACGTTAATTAATCCATGTGCTCATTGTTGCATGTATGTATATATATTTATAAAATTTAATATAATATTTATATTATATATTTATATGTAATATAAGTACTATATTAAATTTTATAAATATATGTATATATATAAACAATTTAATATAGTATTAAGTATTATGTGGTTGTTCTAGTTTAACAACTGTTTTTGAGTTCAAGTCTTGGAAATGCAATTGTTTTAAATACTCAGAGGGAGAATTTTATCACACATAATGATCTTACCTTTTTCGAATAGCGTTGTCTCTCATGGAAAATACTTATGATCTTTACCCAAAAAGTATAACTGCATACAGATAGGGAGAGAGTCATTGTGCTATTTTATTGCTTGCTAACCTAGCCCTCTTCCTTTGAGGATAAAAAGCACAGACGGTCAACATGAAGATTGGTAATAAAAACATTGTTCAAGTAGCCTAATAACGAAATAGTCTTGTGGTTGAAAACTATACATTATACTAAAATAAATGGTAGTGGAAAACTTTTGCAATCCAACATATCATAATTATACTTTTTCTATTTGTTATTTTGAACTTTTTAAATTATATAAATTATTATAATTGAAAATAATATTAAATTTGATAAATTTATAGTTAAGATACATTTAATGAATTACCAAAGTCTTGTACTGATATTTATTTCACCATAGTATAAAGTCAATTTGGTGGTCAATATATGATAAGATGAGATAGGATAAGATAACTATTTTCAAATATATGTATACATGTTTTTGGTAGAAACCACATGTATCCTTTAAGAGGCAATCCTATTGAAACTAGGTATGACGACTATGAGTAGTAAAATTTTCCTACTGAGTATTTAAAACGATTACATATCTAGAATTTGAACTCAAGACCACTTGTTAAAATGGAATAAATCATGACAATTGATCCATGTGTTTATTGATACATATATATTTATTTATTTATAAAATTTAATATAATATTTATTTAT
>JAMLFT010002087.1:0-27278 GCA_026544285.1 Pachyrhizus erosus | reverse complement strand
ATATAAATTATAATTTATTTTATTGATAAAAATATATTTAACGTATTTACAATCTTACTATTTAATTAATCTGAAACACTTTTTATTTTTATTTATAGATCAATTAATTTAGTTGTACTTTTTTACTTTTAATTATTATAATTTTTACATATTGTATTTTTTATTATTCATTTTACCCTATATGCTAAAATATAATCAATTAAATTTAAAATAAAATAAAAATAACATACTTTTAAGTTGGAATCATACTTTCATTAAATTAATTAGTGTAATGATTAATTTTTTTAAGTATAATACTAAAATAATAGAAAAATAGTGTGAATAGAATAATAACTAAAATAAATAATTTAATTTAAAATATTAAAATAAAAAAATAAAAAATAAATCTATCAGCTAACAATATCAATATCTTGAAGTATTAGTTATAATAACAAAATAAATATTGTAAATAGTATAATGGTTAAAATAAATAGTGTTATATGAAAATATCTAAAATATAATAATAATAAAATATTATCTATCATTATCAATGTCTTATATAATAAAAAGATAAATATAAGAAAACCTATCTTATGAAAATACCAATATAAACAATAAAATTCTACCTTATGAGTAGAAGATGAGAAAAAAATATAATAAAATTTCACTGTATATAAAAAATATTAAAAATAAAATTTAATAAATATTTAAAGATAAAAGAAAAATAAATATAGAAAACTATAAGATAACGTTTTAAAATGCTACACTTGAAGCAATATATAAACAAAAAGTCAAAAACTACTAAAAGATACATGTTTAATAATTAGTCAAATAATTTTTTCAACTAATAAAGATACTTAAAAACTAACCAA
Organism: Pachyrhizus erosus; assembly: GCA_026544285.1. Taxonomy (NCBI): domain Eukaryota; kingdom Viridiplantae; phylum Streptophyta; class Magnoliopsida; order Fabales; family Fabaceae; genus Pachyrhizus; species Pachyrhizus erosus. The sequence continues at coordinate 26,427 of JAMLFT010002087.1, read as the reverse complement.
TATAGAGTTATCATACCTTATTCTAAGACAAAAATATGAAGAAACAATCCTATAATAGATTTATGCAATTAAGGAGTTATACCAATTGCTTTTTAATAAATAAGAGAACTATATCGACCATTTACTGAAATATATCAATTGTTTCTTGTGAAGTTGTTTAACCCATTTTTACCTAGGTTAAGATATACAACCCAATTTAAAATGCATATATAGTATTTTTGACAATTTGTATTCCCTATTCCCCATTCCACATATCTTCCAAACAATAAAATAATCAATGACAAGATAATACAAAATAAAAGTAAATAGGACAATAAATTATAGTCTGTTATCTTGGCCACTACACTGTATTTCAATACCACTTTCCGAAATCAAATCCACTTCGGCCTTCTTCATCTCTTGAATTTTTGAGTTTTCCCCATTCAATTTAACATCCTCCGGACACATTTCCTTGTATGCATATGTGAAGGAGTAGTACCCAAAAAAGAAAAAGGACACACCGTTTAATATTCCCAACGTCAAATAGAACATGTCCAATTGGCTAGACTTGATAGTATTCTTGAACCACCTACGGATAATTAAGAGAAATGGTATAGTGAAAAGTTTTCCACTACCAATCGCCAATTCACTAAACGAACCCTCAAAACGCCACATTGATTTCGACACATGCCAATGGAATAAACTCGAGAACCCGCCATCAACAAGCCCCTCGGCCATTCCTAACAACGAAAACTGTGGAACTAAGGCCACGGTCGAATTTCTATCTGGGTGCATAAAGTCCATTTCCTTGTTTACCTTCAACCTACGAACCTCAACTTGCCATGCTACTAGGCTGCAAAGCACCGCTGCCAAAACCGATCCTTATAATTGCTGCTTTCTTGTTGCATACATAATCCACAAAACAGGATTTTCCTACGTGCCGAAATGCAAAACTGATAAGAAAGCACATGAATCTTGATATGTTCGCCGCACCGTCCTTGATCAGAAAGAGAATAGAGACATCATTACCTTTTGTAGTAATAACTGGTTCCATATTACTTGCTTGTGAAGCAAAGTAAGTGTTCCCAGTGGCCAACAATAAACTGTAAGCAATGCAAGCAAAAGACATGTACATCATAGGAACAAGGCTCTTCACTTCCCTCACTTCCTTCACCGTGCAAAGCTTCCCATTCTTTTTTTGTGTCTTGGGACTCACTTCAGGATCTTCTGCTTTAACTATAGCTGCTTTGTCCAACCACCTGAATAGTCGTGGAACTCGAGGCAATAACCTTTGTTCATCACCATGTGGATACAAATGGTCCTGCTTATAACCATCCCAGTAATAAGAATTCCCTGAGGTTTGATATTTTAAGTCCCGTTTCCCAAACGCTACTTTGCAAATTCTATAGATCTTGCGTATATGGTTTTCAACACACATTTCTTCGTGGCTATACACCGCAGAACCAAAGAGGAACAACATATAAGTCCCTCTCATGAGAAGTGCCGCAAACCGGAAGCTGTGCTGGTACGTTGTATTAACCAGAATGAAGACAATATAAACTGTTAAGCCATATGCAACAATCACTGGTCCGAACAACCAGGTTTTAGTAAGCACTGTATCCATCAGGTCTTGCAATTCATTGTTTTGTGTGCTTCCATATTCTAGTTCTGTGTGTTTTCTCGTTTTAATTTTCTCTTGCAGTTGAAATTCAAGAAAATCTTCTAAAAGCTTTTGACCACTTTTTCCTAATGTAAGGAAGACTATGGCGGCATAAACCGCATGAAATTCGGAAAGTGAAGGTGATGCAGAGGTCCATAGTAGCATTAAACCCTGCAATTAGAATGAGATTTTAGTTTTGTCAGGTGTTGAGTACGAGGTAAGCATAATGAATGGGAAGAAAAATGTATAATGTATATAGAGTTAGACAGAGGCTAGGGTGCTCCACTTACTCAAGTGGATTATGGTACACCATTGTTAATAATCGTAGGATTCATTTAATATTTACAATTATATTGTACATCCATCCATCATTACCATTTCCTTTTCAGAAATTGTGAATTGGAAATATGAGTTCTATGATTTATTTTTGTGTTGATTTTTTAGACCAAAGTAATAGTTGTGTTGTTTGTCGAGTGGAGGTTTCGGAGGGAGTTGTAAAAAGAATCTATTGTGTGGAATGTAGGATAGAGTTAAATATATTATTGGTTTGCTCGAATTTTAGTCTTGATTTACGTAATTTATAATTTTTGTTGATTTCATCTCTTAATAATTTTAAATCATTGGTGTTCGTCATTGCAGTTATATGACACTCGTGATCTATTTACGGAAGATCAACTCAAGTGACACTAAGTAGAGTTTTTATCATTATATTAGCATTTAAAACTTCTAATATATATTTTGAATACTTAAAAACATATTATTTATTTACTTTAAGATAAATGTTCTTGAAAAAAATTAAATTTTGAAAGGACACAAATTAAAAATTTGTTTATTTTAGAAAGGCTAAAAATAATAATTTTATCTTTTAGAGAACTAAAAATAAAGAATTCTTTTACAATGACCATTATACGCTCATTCTATAAACACTAGAAACATATATAATTAAAAATTTACCTGGATGTAAGCTGCGGTGCAAATTGTGATCATAGGGAAATAACCCATATATTCTTCTGAGATTAGAGAAACAATAACAAAAAAGAGAGAGGATAGACCATCTTGCAGATTTATAAGAATAGCAGCTATCCATTGATGCTCCTCCGTTAGTTGATCTTCTAAGTAACCTATCACTGTACACAGCACCCCAAATTCCAGAAATTTGTAGCTTACAACCAAAGCTGAAAATAAATCGGGGGGTAAGAGTAATGTTAAATTTTAGTTCTCAAAAACAACACAATTAATTACATTCTTCATTGATTACCTCCAATGAAAGGTAGGTTCTTAGAGTTGACGAATACATAACGGACTGAAGCTATTGTCAAGTGTAAGTATTTCTTGGTACCAGATGAAGCCATGACGAAGTCTGAGAGTAATAGCACAATCAATGAAAATAGCTTGAAAGTTGAAACTATTTAATAATTTAAAGAGGTAGTGTGAATTAATGACTTTATTTTGCACGTGTTTGGTTGGGAACAGAAAGCTACAACAGAAGAAAAGGGAACGAATGTTGTCTTATGAGAAGATAAGAATAAAAGGGAAAGAATGTTGTCTTCTGAGAAGATAAGAATAAAAGAGTATTCTAATAACTTTTCGTTTTCTTCTCTCTCATCGTTTTTTCTGAAGCCAAGACAAAATTAAATGAAATGAAATCAAAGCATCCCAAAAAGAACTACCAGCATCATTGCTAACCAAAAGTACCCAAGGTTGTGTTCTTCTTTATTAGCGTTACTGTATTTTTTTTAACTGACTAAACAGTATAAAAATACAGTAACGCTAATTTTCTCTCTCATGGCTTTCATAACCTTTAAATAATTAGTTTTTATTTTATTTTTCCTTTTTTATCACTATTCACTACACTGAACTTTTATTTTTAGTAGTAATTATTGAATGGAAATAAATAATTGTCACTAAACAATATATTTATAAGAGATTTTTTTTATAACCAAAACTTTATTAAAAAAAGAAATAGAAAGATTACTCTGACTTATTACATTATTCTTATAAGGCCAAATCAAAAAGGTAATAATTAAAGGACTAAACTAAGATTTTTTATTTCTATTTTATTTTATTTATAATTTTTGTCTTTTCATGAAAAATAAAAATATTTAATATTTTGTTTTTTAAAATTAAGAATTTTAATTTAACTGTTAATCTTTAAGACGTTAACCATTAATAAAGAAAACATTGTCAGTTAAATCGCTTATGTAATACTATAATATCAACCTTTTTAATTATTAATTTAATTAGTAGAATATTTAATTTAATGAAAATTTAATTAAAATCTATTAATTATTAAAAAAATATTTAAATCATCTAAAAAAATTTATTTAAAAATTATAGTGTCACGATTTAGTACCCAATATTTTTTTATTGTTAAAAGTCAATGTTTCACTATTGAATCAAAATATTTGATTTTAAGAAATAGATAAATTAAATATTTCTATTTTTTATAGGGAACCAAAATTTAAGATTAAATAAAACAAGAGAATAATTTTGTATTTTAGTTTAAATAAAAACAAAGTACAAGATCAATATACCAATTAAAAAAAAGTGTTAAACAGAATTAAGTGAAAAAAGAATTTGTTGGAAAGTATGTTACTATTTTTTTTTTTTTAATGATATATGAAACCAGGAGCCTACTTCAACATGCATCAACTCTGCGCAATGACAGTATTTTATTTAATCAATATTTTTCCTCTTATTTTTGACAATTTAATCTCAATTTAATTATTAAAATATTAAACTAATAAAACTATGTGTATCATCAACTCTTGTCCCTAGTAGACTGTCCAAGGTTTTAAAAAACAATCAATAACCCTGATTTTGACCAGAACAAAATTTTTAATGTCTGCTGTGGCCATAATAATGGATCACGTTTTTTAAAAACTAGTAGTAGATTAACAGTGTGTTTGGTTTATTGTTCCACCGGAGCTTTAGAATCAGCATAGTGTAGCTTTCACGTTTTTCAAATTTTTTATGTGAAACTTGGTATACACAAGTCAGATTTATTCGTGAGGGGAACATTACTTTTTAAACAAAAGTACACGTGTTCCTAGCTTCTAGCCTTGGGACTGGGATCGGAGCAACACGATTACACGAGAGAAATTTCTAATACATGGCCTTATATATATTCCTAGTTGAAAAAAAATTAGAGAAGTGTTAACTTCTTTACGAAAAACTTCTATATATTCTACCTACTGTTTATGAGAAAGGGAAGAAGAACAAAGGGAAAGAATTGTAGAAACAAATTTTTGGGCGGATGAAAGCTAACAGATATATGACTGTAAAATCCTGTATATATTATTTATTTATTTATTATACTTTTGTAGTTTTATTGGATTGAACAAACAGTAGATTGAGCTAATTTAAAGTTGGAAGCAAAATGAGTAGGAATCTCTCTTATAGATATAAAGTTGGTGTGAAGGTGAAATAGAGTGGGAATACGGGAGTATGGAGAAGAGGTAAATGCTAAATATATTTACTCCTAGATGGAGGAGAAAATAATTTGGTTATAATTGTTGTAATATAAAAGGCAGGCTTTAGTCTCACCTAAAATAACTCAATAGGTAGTAATGCTTAATTGTTTTATATAATGAATTCTATATAACTGTTTAAGGTATGATAGGTTTGAGACTTAAAGTAGAAGATTTTTAAAGTTTATTTTTCTTATTTTTTATGAGAAATAAACTATACACTTATAATATAAAATAATTTTATAAATACAAGAATGTGAGTTATGTATCAAATTTAATATTACAAAATTAGTTTATACAGTAAAGGTTGTCCCACACTTATATATATTAATTTGATCTTATTAGTAGTTGACATGAAATATTCAGCACTCTTTTTATATAAGAGGAAACATTTCAAGCGTGAAATTTACAAGATTAAACATATGTAATTGGTCTAATAGCGACGTAATAATAAAGGACACAATAGATTCAATAATATTTATTAGGATAAATTTTAATATTATCTTAAAAATGTGAGTTATAAGTTTAATTTAATCTTATAAAACTAATTTGTAAGATAAGAATTTATCTCAATTTATATATATTATTTTAAATTTATCATTGGGTGATGTAAAATCTTCAATAAATCACTATGTATAATAAATTTGTCAAATTTTATAATAATTATTTTAAAAGTCATATCAACTATGATTCTGAATAATTGACAATGTTAAATTACTTTACACTGTTAGTACATTACTATTAAACTTCTTATTATTTTTTTTAAGAAAAAACAGTGAAGACTGTTAATGCTGATCGGTTAGTATACTTTTCATCACTTATGTGACATAGAATGTTTTAGAAAGCCAAATCAAAATAAGTCTATTCTGGTAATATGTTTAAAAAGCTAAAAATATTTTTTAAAATGATTTTATTTTAATATTTTCTTTAAAAAAATTGCCCTAATTTGGTAAACCAACCTTACAAAACTGCGTCTTGAATCCTGGTCCCTGGCAGTATCATATCACATGCATCCCCATTCTTATATTTTAATGGATGATTATTACTATACAATGCGGAAAGCCTGAAACAAAACTTACATACATCTAAATCATAGCACCAGCTACCAAAATTTACGTCCCAACAAGCTGGAGTATATACTCTAGAACATCGCACCTGCGACCCCCTTTTGTAAGAGCATGAGAGAATAATAGTTGCCTGGAAAAATTGTATTAGGTATGATAGTTTGTACTTAAAGATTTTTGAGAGAATAATAGTATTGGCACAAGGCTCTTTTACAATTGATGTGGGTACGTACGTACGTAGCTCTTGTTTCTAATACACTTATAGCTGAGGCCTAAAATCCTATTTATATAGTGTTGGTCCACTGCCTATACATGTGGGTTATATTTTTCTTGCATTTTTTAGTACATTATTATCTAGAGGAATCATGATCTTGCATACACAGTGAAGGCTTTTTTAGGATATATACTATTCCATTTGCTGCACGTTTATTGAATAATGAAAAGCTTTTAAAACAATATCTCAACAATCATAACAGTTTATAATTTAAGTAATGATTTTTCAACACCCAATCATGCATGGTAAAGGACTGAGGTTATCACTACGAGTTTCATGGCTATTCAGATGGCTGAACAAAACACGTATAGTTAAAGCATAAGAATCCTGAAGTGAGTACGAATCGGCAGCTTTGTACAGTAAAAAAAAGTGAGGAAGCTGAAGAGCCCTTGTTCTCCTTTGATCTACTTTTGCTTTACTGTCTTTGCTTACAATTTACATACAGTTTACCTTCATTGACAAAAAAGCATAAATTATAATTGTATGCTTACAGTTTACTTTCATTGACAAAAATTAAAGGACAAATTAATAGTGTATTTCAGTGAAAATTGTGTTTTTATTAATCACTCTAAGAGAAGTTATGGGATTAAAAAAGATAGGTTAAATAAATATAATTAAGCAATATCCATATAAGATCAGGTGCCGTTTAAGTCCATTGGCAAAGTTTATTTTCTTTTGACAAAAAACTGGTAATACTTAAATGCCATATGTATTTTTTACGCATAAAAAAAAAACAGAGAACAATAGACACATTACTCCATCCTTTAATTTGTTAAAATATAATTAAAGGTCACTAAAATACAAAAATACTATACTGAACATTGTAGAAAATAACTCGAGAGCTAGTGTACAAAACTCTAAATTTTTATTGGTGTAAATAACATTTTTGATTTATTTTAAGATTATTTTTGTTTTAATATTTTAAATATTTAAAATTATTTGTTTTAATTCATATGTTTAAGTAATAGTAATATATAATGACATAATAGTGATGTTAATAGGACAATTATGTGTTATTTTTATTGATAAATTATATTTTAAATTTTTATCTATTTAAAATAATTAATGATATCAAATTAATTAATAAAATATTTAAAAGTACAGTTTGTAAAAAAATTATACATAATTATTTTATCATATTCTTTGATGACAAGATAATAATATATTATCAACATTATTATTATATAATTAATTAATATTGTTATTTAACAGTAAAAATCAAAGTAAGAAAATAATTATTAAAAGATTAAAATAAAAAATATCATATTTTATAAAATAAAAAATTATTTAAGTCATTTTGATTATTCTCCAAAGTAGTGCAAGTTTCTAAGTGAATCTGTGTATTGTTAATATTTTTTATAACTCTTGCAAATGTATGTTTAAGATTTATCATGAAGCTAGACAACTACCATCATATTATGGATATCTTAAAATATTTTAAAAAAAATTAATGATAATTATATATGTATAATTATCTTTTTTCTTTAAAACTTAATTATTGTTTGGATAATTTTACTTAGAATTTTAAATAACATTTAAATGTGCCAAGAATAAAATAAATAATTAGTTGAAGGAACAACTTAAGATGAATATCATTGTTGAGATTAAGTTAAGGTAGTTAAATAAAAAAAAATGTTTAGGCATATTTTTATACATATTTTTAGTAATACAAAATTTTGTATTAGTTGCTAATAAAAGAAATTTAAAAGAATCAATTTTAAAGGAATGGAAAGAAACAAATAAATGTTACTAAGAGAATAAATAAACATTTATGGTAAAAACAACTGTTAATCATTTACAAAATAAAGAGGTTTAAGATTATCAATGTTAGTTTATCATGCCTTACACGAATATTTTTAAATAAAATATACAAATAAAAATAAAGTGATTAATAAATCTTTTCATTATTAATAATGAACATTTAATTATATTAAATACGAATAAATAAATAGAAATAAATAAATGTGACAAAAAAAATAAAACAAGATATGACTTTTAAGAAAATAAACTATTTAAATCAAGACACATTGTCTATTTTGATATGGAGTGTTGTGTAACAAACAGCTATGTCAGGATGACATGAAAGTAATCAATTTTAAGAAAACTCTTAAATTAATTTGTTATAAAAGTACGTGTATGTAAATTTTTCACATTTGACAATAAGTCATAATGCACCAAATAAAATTTATAATCTAAACAAAATATCACATATAATAAGGTACTTGTGACACCTTAACTTGTCACGTGAAAAAACATATAAAGTATTACTTAGTTTTCAATTAATGAAATAAGAAATAAATTATTTATTTTATTTGAGTAAAAGGTGTAGTGAATTGTTTTTCCCACAACAAAGTTTTAAAAGAAAGATACATTGAACATTTATATGTTGAAGTAGTGCATGGAAGTTCTAGCTAGTACCATACTTACGTCCAACATTCAATATTTTATAAAAATCAAAAAATGATTGAAGTCTTTAAAAAATTAATTTGATCCCTCGTTTTTTAAAATTATTACAATATGTTATTCTTTTTATCTAATTAATCTTAATGTCATTACTATTGCAAATATCAACAATTCAGATTAGTGAATAACAACGATTCTGAACTGATAATATTTAAATTTTAAATTATTAAATTTTAACAGTTTTAAAAAATTATATCAAATAAAATATAATTTAAATATACTACAGTTTTCAATTATCACAATAACAAGAAATGATAATTTATTTTTTATATACAATAATGAAAATGAAGATTAAACTTAAGTCCTTGTACATTTATCCTAATCCTCCACCTAATTTGAAGTTGAAATAGTAACAATTCAAAATTATGGCTTTTGACAAATTTGAATTATCATTATTTACAATAGTAACAACATTATTTTTAATTAGATAGAATGAGAAATATCTAAGCAATTTTGAAAAATGAATGATCAAATTAAATCAAATAAATAAATAAAAAGATCAAATTGAGTCTTCAAAATTTTAACAATAAAGATATTAATTTCAAATTTACACTTATTATTTTATTTTATTTTTTTCTTTAACACACCATATCACTAATCATATTTACACTTTTTTTTTCTCATTTTAGATGTAAATTACATAGATTATTTTCCAAGTTATTATTATTATTGGTTACATTCTTCAACAATAACCACCAATGAGAGGTATAGAAGACAAATAGATTATGCAACCAAGCTATTGTTGATTGTAAGAAAATTCTTCATATAGAATCACATATAAGTAGTCAATAAAAAACAGAAAGAAAGAAAAAAAAAAAAGACAAAAAGGTGTATTCATAGTAATAAAAAGTTATGAGAGCATCTCCATCAAATAAACCTCAAAAGACACAACGACATAAATGTGTGTTAGATAGCTAATCTATTGAAGGACATATTCAACAAACACATGAATACGTGAACTGGTATCGTGCAAATTCATAACTTTGTTTATGCATCCAACAACAAATGCAACACACTCAATTTGTACATAACCCATACGTTAGCAACACGTTTCGTGCAACTCCACAACATCAACACAACAACACACTCACTCACTAGAACAATACATCCTACCCTACCAATTGCTTCCTACATGAATGATGAAGACATGGAACCACATTTTGCACCATTTTAATTCACACCAAATGAACAACAACCTTAGTAAGATCTTGAGAATATTTCACATGGTTATCAAGCTAGTGGTAAAAACCTAAGAGCAACTTGTTTTGTATAGACATCTAGACTCCCAAATCAGTTTATCCTTATATGCAAAGTATTATCATTCCATCATTTGCATTTTGTCACCAGGTTCACGTTGAACAGGTTCAATCTCAACAACATGGACGAGTTCGTCAAAATCTGACAAGAAACAAGCAACCTCCTAGATATAGAACTGGTGGACACAGACAACAGTAGACTTTTCGTATGTTGTTCAAACGTGTTGTATTATTAATGTAGCTCTACAGTTATATTGGTTATATTAAGATGTGTAATATTTGACTATTTCGTCATTCAATAAAAGACTTTACTTGTTACCTAAACACTTAATCAATAATAATTTTTAAAATAATACAATAATGATTTTATAAAAAAAATGTAATAAAACACATTAAGAACCAAGAAATAATTAATAAACATTTACATTTAAATTAGTCAACACAAAGCATAAAAACATTTGAACACAAATAAAATAAATAGATATAATGCAAAAATAAAAAAACTAAAATACAAAATTGCTAGTAAAACTTCAAATTCAGTGCATAAGAGACATATTCAACTAATGTCATTCTTCAGAGATGATACTACCATATACATGATGTTAATATGGACAACTTTTACAAAAACATTCTTTTTCCTTCATCAACTCCCTCATAAGTTATGCATTTGCAATATCCCCTTCCCTTTCAACCTCTGTAGGCTTAAAATTCATTGTTTGTGGTTGTGGTTGTAGTTGGGTGGATGTATGTGCTACTATGTATTGGATTGAGACAAATAATTTCATACACGTTAGGTTAGGATAATCACCAAATATGGAGAATATAGTTTGTATGTCATCAACATCTTCAATTATGCATGTAATATAATGAATTTTATCTCCAACCCTTGATGTGGGGCATCAATATCTAACTTTTGTAAACGCGAAGCCATGACCGTAGTTGAATTGTTGGAGAATCAACTACTTTAATGAATCAAGTGTGCTAGCTTTGCGAACACGAATTGACTTTGTGAGATCACTTACAAATGTGGTTCCTTCGTTAATGGTATTGATTTGTTCATTGTAATATACAGCAATGAAGATTTTGTGAATACTTATGATGAGGGTTTAATATTCATGCACATAGGTAATATAATTGAAAATGAGATTATTGTTTGGTGGGAAATAAATGTACACATTGTGGGTATTTATAGTTTGTTTGTGAAACATAAATACGAGCGTTCGAGATCGCATAAACGAAATTGATAAAGCTTTTTCATTTGTGGCAAGAAAAAAAGTAGTCGAGATTGCACCAAAAAAATTGACAACCCAGGTTGAACGAATTCAAAAGTGGTTACTGTTCACGAATTAGAAAATCATACAGAGTTTCGTCTTTCATTTTAGAAAAAGAACGACCAATATTGCAGCGACGAAATTAACAACCTAAATAGCATTGATTAAAACAAAAAAATGTTCATGCGTAGAGAATCAGACAGAGCTTTATCATTTGTGATAGAAAACGAAGCGAACGAGATTGCATTGAAAAATCAATAACCTATATCAAACAAATTCAAAAGCAATTACTATTCGTGAGTTAAATAATCTTGTGGAACTTTAGCTTCTTTGACAAATAAAGGAGCGAGATTGCACCGACAAAATCAACAATCTAAATTGCATTAGTTCAAACAAAATAACTATCAATTTGTTAGAGAATCAAATAGAGCTTTGTCATTTGTGGAAAATATAGAAACAACCAAGATTGCATAAAAAATATTTATGGTCCATATAGCACGAATTCAAACACAGTTACTGTTCATGATTTTATATATGTAACTAGGTCGCTAACTATTTGCCTTATCCATTTCTCATTATAAATAGAAGCACAGTAGGGATCTTAATTTCATATACTCACATCTTTAAAATCTCTCATAGTTTTTAAAGTTTCAAATAAATCATTTTTTCTATCCTCATGGATAAACAATCATGAGAATGTCTTGATATTGACGATGTCAACCTCTCATTCTTTCTCTACTTGTAACTCTAATCCATCATCCCTAATTCTTGGTCTCGTCAGTGCCAGTTAAGCAGGGATGTTCAATCAGTAGTTTCACTAGCCCCTCCTTAGTCAAGAACTCATAAGGCATGTTCATCTCAAAAGAAAGTGAGAATCTAATACCAATCCATAGATATGTACAATCAAATTCGTTCAATCACAAGGTCAAGTTTTCCAAAGATATCACTAAATTTCACACTTATACCCTGAATTGGTTATTAACTTCATATAATTATAGGTTTGGTGGATGGTATTATTGTGCTTCATGGGACGTTAATAACATCCATTAACTAAAATGTTGAGAAAGTATCTTTGATGGACACCATTGTGAAAACTTGCACTCCAAATGATTTTGGAGATATGACAACTACCCTCAAGTTAATGAAGTTTTACTTGATCTTTAATGGGTTATATTGTCATTGTAGTGAATATTCATTCATATGAGTTTTCTGTTCAAGATCCTATAGGTAGTGTTGCTAGGACAACGTATAGAAGAGTCTTAGAAGATGCATATTACAGGAAATATATAGTTGTTGATTTTGTCTTAGTTTTACAAAAGGTCTTTATCTTACTTTATTATTGATTTGTTTCATTACATGTCATAGATATTTGACATCTTGTTTAATTTAATTTAATTATAATTTTTACTTCTTGTTGTGTTTTGTTCATTTCCTCTTTATTTCAAATGTTATTTGAATATTACACTAAATAATATTGTGAAGGTACACTATTTGCATTTAAGTCTGCCTTAACTTTTTAAAGTTCAATTATTTGTATTAAATGTTCATGTGTTGTTAATATGTTACACATGTATTTTCAAAGGACATCTAACCTATGTCCAAAGAAGTCATATTTGCTACACACCCCTTGATGCATTACAAACCATGCACATTATATCATTTCAACAAGCTTTTGGTGTCAATTGTGAAAAATATATTCCTATCTAATATATGTATTTTTATTATTGGACAAATTGTTTCCTTTTGTCTTTGTTTATTTTTTCTATTAACTTAGTAGTACAATATTAAAATAATAACTTAAAATGTACTATTTATAAAACATTAATTATTCTTAAGATATTAATATCATTTAAAAAATATGACAATTGGTTTAAATATCAACTCCTTGATAACAAGAATCTAAACTTTTTTTTTTGTTTTGTATTTTTGGACACAATTTTGAATTCTTTTGAAACTAATTCAAGAATGTGAGAGTTATAGCATTGAATTCACTTGCATAAATACTAGGGACTCAACCATTACTAAAAAAAAATAAAAAAAAACAGGAGGTTAAATTGCACAAAAAGTGACCCATAAAATGCTCAAAGGAATTACCAAGTTCAAGATTTTTTTTTCTTACATGTTGGGACATTATTTTTAAATATCTTTAGATTGATTCAAGATATGAAACATGTATACTTAGATTCATCTATATAAAATCTCTAAGACTCAACTATTGTTTGAATAAAACAAATTATAAAAATGAATAAAATTAAGCTATAAGTCACCCACAAAAACATAGTAATTAACAAATTTTTATAATTAAACTTTTAAAAAATCATTTTCAATACTAATTACTATGAATAAAATATTTTAAATTAACATATCATATAAAAAAATTTATAAAAAAATTAACACAAACTAGTAATAACAAATTTAAATCAAATTTGAAAAAAAAAAGTCAAAAAAGAAAACGAAAAATCAAAATAAATAACAGAAAATAATAAAAACAAAAAAAGAGAGAAGAAATTAGATTTTTTCATCAACCGATTTCTTACAACGAAAAAAAAAATAATATTCAGATAACAAATAGGTTACCTACCAACCTATTTCTCACTTTCAATTTCAATGTATATCTTTCATGTAAAATTAAGAATTTTAGTAATTATTTTCTAATGATGCGATCAATGTTAATAGCATGAAACTGATTCCATAAAAAAAGTTAACATAATAAATAATTTTTTAGCTCGATCCAGTGCACTGGTCTTGTTGTTTGCATTGGCTTAGAAATTATTAAGACAGACAAGATGACAGAAAAGAAAGCAAATCATTTTTAATTTGGTATTCGATAGATTGGTAACACTGGATGAAATAATATTATTTTATTCTAATGTCAAAATTAATATAAAATTTACAAAATCTTAATTATAACACAGTCTAACTATCAATTGATTTATCTGATGAAACTTGCACAAAAATTCATAGAAAAAACATTTAATTAAATTTTATGATTTAAATAAATCATTACTTGTAATTATGATCAATCAAATTAATTGGAGATGAAAAAAATAGGGTGGTACAAATTTGGCAAGTCTTTTGGATAGTGATGTTGTTATTTCCTGAAACAACTATTCATATTCATATATTTTTATTTATGATGGTTATCTTTGTATTTGGTTATCATATTGGATAGTGATGTTGTAATGCCTTAGGTACTTGGAACTTTTATTTATGCATGGATTTTTTACCTTTTGAGATCTACTATATTGCTGTTGAATTTTTTTCCTCTTCAATGTATAGCGTTCTCCTGCAATGTTTATAAAGAAAAAAACTACATATCTTTCCCTAATTATTAACGTAATGTTTTCGACAAATTGAATTACTATTCGAGTTTCGAGTTGATTCAGTAAATAAAATGCTTAGGTGTCACAAGTTACAACTACCAACTTGGAGGGCAACATTCCTGGACTAAGGCTTGGCATAACAAAGGCTCAATGGGTTGTCCACGCCGATGACTAAGGCTAAGCTCAGGGAGATGATAAAAACCCTAATCTAGCTAATTGACTAAAGGTATGCATTCTTCTCAATGTTGTCTTGAACCATATTTTGTCTTGAGCATTGGAGTTCTTTCGGGCACACCCTTAGCATCGCAAAGCTTGGCTAGCAATCATTGAAGGAGTACCTGCACTCCTCGAAGATCACATGGTATCGAGTCACTTCTTCCTAATCTCGTGCAAAACAATTTTTATAGGAGTTTTTTTAATTATTTAATACTTTGTATTATTTAGTCAATAATTTGCACGTTAGTAAAATATTTATACTATTTAATAACTTATATTAAGTATATAATAATTAGGATGCTAGTTTAATTCTTTACAAATTAATAAAATTTTGTATTTTTTATTTAAGATTTTTTTATTACAAAATTTATTAGTAGCACCTCTACTATAAATGAAACCTAGTGGGAAAAGGAAAATAAATATAAGTATGATAGGTAATATGATATGATAGGAAAAGAGAAATATATGATATGATTGGAAGAGAGAAATAATAAGTGTTAATAAGATGTTTAGAATAAAGAAGTTTTCACCAAAATATATTTTGAATTTAGTTTTATTATACTATAATATTATTCTTTCAGTATGAATTAAGTATAACAATTATCTTTAATTTTTAAAATAATTTAGAGAAGTGAATGGTGCAAAGGAATTGAATATGGTTGAGTATAAAGAAATAAAACATATTATGATTCTAATAAATACATTTTATAGACATAATATTTTGATTTAGATAAAACTGTATATTCTTTAAGTATTTGTAATTAATTCAATAAGTTTACATAATCCCTTATCCATTTTGTATTCAAACACAATTTTCAGTAATTATATGATTTTGTTTATTTCACTTTAACATGGTATTTAGAGTTAGATAAAAACATTTATTTTTAAAACCATGTTTGATCGGTGGACCCATTATCCTTAGAGAGTACTTTTCGTGAATTGTGTTCCCTTCGCTAGTTCGCCCTTCTTTATGCATTGCTCTACTCCGATGATCTTTATTAGTTTTTTTTTTATGATTTTTTCTACCACCATCATCACTGCTAGTATTGTTCCAGCCATCGACCACACCTACACCATTGCCTCTCTTCGATCTACCAATCGCCACTAACCACCTTAACAAATGTTGCTTCACACACCTCCATATGTGTTCTTTATCACACCAAACACCATTGTAGATCAGCACTTGGTGGCATGTTTACCAATGTTTTAAGGATCACTTTTGATGTTGGGTTCACCTACTTGTTGTGACCTTGAACCCCAAGTTGATGGCAAACAAAGCTTTGTGGTTTCTCCTAACCTATTTCTTCACCTTTTCTATTGTTTTTGCAAGTATTGTTTCACATTGTCCTATTCACACAGCTTCCAATAGCATGCCAAACCCACCTAAGGTTGACCTGCCTAATTTTTCCAACCTATCATTGATTGAGAAAATGGATGGCTCAAACTACTCAACTTGGACCTCTAAAATTGGTTTAGGGATTAATGGGTAGGGCACAAATCCCATCTCACAACTTTTGTTGATTTCATACCTACGACTTATCATGAACAACAGTGAAAAATAAATGTTTAACTTTGCAACATTATTAAATCCATTATTCAACCTTCCCTTAAACCAATTTTTTCACCTTGAGAAATGTATGAACTGATGTGGAATGAGGCACGTGCTTTCTTCACCAATGACACTAGGCAATTGTATAGTGTGTCTTAGGATTTGATGACTTTTGCTCTCCAATGATTTGACAGTCCTATTTTATCCTATCTTGGAAAAATTCATGCGGATCTCCATTATTATAATCAGCTTCTCCCTCTTGTAGCCTCCATTCCAACCAAGGCTAAAAAGGAATTAGAGAATAGAAACATATTCTTTATGATTATGGCTCTTTATGACCTATCATTGAAGTATTATACTACATGTGACTAAATTCTTGGATTACCTATGGCCCCAACAATGGCATTTACCTCTTTTGTGCTTCTTCGAATTCCACTAAAGACCACCACCAAGTCTCTTGTACTTGGTACAAGAGATGCTTTTGGTCTTGCCTCCCGTGGTAATAATATGGACATTCTTACATAGGCTCCTATAGCTCCAAGGGTCATACCATTGATCATTGTTGGAAGTTGCATGGTAAACCACTCCACTCGATCAATGTTGTATAGACATCCTCCATTAGTCCTCTTATGACCAATACTTCACCAACTAATCACCATTATATGATTCCAATTATCTATGAACACTTTCTTTAGTGGTATAAGAGTCACCAAAACTTTGGCACTACTACTTTAGAGGCACACATTAGTAAATCTATTACTTGCATCTCTCCCTCTTCTTCCCTAGGTCCTTGGGTACATGACTTTGGTGCATTAGATCATATCTTTGGTAACCATTATTTTTTATTTTCTCTTTCCATAAATGGCCATTTCCTTTACATCATATTGGCCAATGGTTCCAAGGCACAGGCCCTAGGTATTAGCACCACACATCCTCTACCATCTCTTACTATTCAATTTGTTCTTTATATATTAGATTTCCCTTTTAATTTACTTTCTATTACACGTCTCACCCTATCTCATGACCTAGTTCTCACTTTTACTAAAAAAATCGTTATCCTATAGGAATGGATCTTAGGATGGATGATTGATATCAGATGTGAGTTGCATGACCTATACTATCTCTTTACGTCACCTTTGATATATGCATTTGTTGTCTTTTTGTTGACGATTCATGCTCAACTAGGACATCCTAGTTTCTTCAAGAGAAAATGGTACCAAGTCTCCAACATTTGTCGAGCTTATGTTGTGAGTCTTGTTAGTTAGGGAAACACACTTGTTAGTTAGTTGACAATTCACTCTTATGTTTGGGGTCTCTTGTGTATTATTACTTCATTTGGTTATAGATTTTTTTTACTTTCATCAATGATTTCTCTCGTTGTACATGAGTTTGGTCAATGAAAAGTAGGTTTGAGTTATTTTTTCATCTTGAGAAATTTTATAATAAAATAAAAACACAATTTGGTATCCCTATGTGATCTTTTCATAGTGATAATGTTTGTGAATATTTGTCTCAAGAATTTCAAATTTCATGACATCTAAAAGGATTCTTCATCTTGTCCCCACATAGCTCAATAGAATAGGGTGACTGAGCACAAAAATAGACACCTCCCAAAGACTACTTAAACCTTTCTCCTTTGTGGTCATGTTTCCCACCATTTTTAGGGCGAAGTTGTCCTCACACCTACTACCTCACTAATTGCATGTCACCATTTGTCCTTAATAGTCAAGTTCCACACTTTATCCTTTTTTCGCAATCCCTTATTTACCCTTTTCCCCCTTGGGTCTTTGATTCCACTTGGTTTTTACACAATCTCACTCTTAGTTGTAACAAGCTATCTCTTTGATACTTCAAATGCATCTTAGGTTATCATCGTTCTCAAAATGAATATCGTTGTGTTTCTCCTAATACTCAATGATACTTCATCTCTTATGATGTCTCCTTTTTTATGTTTGTCCTTTACTTTGAATTTACCACTTCTACTCTTGATCTTTGGAGTCTAGTCCTACATAATACTCATGTTCTTCTTCCTCTTTCACCACTAGATGACTTTACTACTACCCAAAATGGTCTTTTGCCACTTCCACAACCTTTCAAGTGTATCAACATCGCCCACAATCACAAGACACTCCTTTACCAACTTTTCACAAGACGAATGACAATATAGTGGAGCTCATGCCCAACTCATCCTTAGCTTTATCTTCTATTTCAAATTTGGACCCACCTTCTAACCTTAACTGGCTTATTGCTCTGCGTAAAGGTATACTTACTACCCATAACTCATCCTCACATTATGTTAACCTTAGTTATCATTGCCTAAAATAGATGGACCAAAATTGTATTTAAGTCTAAAATATTTATTAGAGACCAAAAAGTCAAAAAATATATTAGGAAACAAAAATAAAAATTTTCAATTTATCAAAAATAAAAAATATATTTAAGCCTAATATATATAAATAAATAAAAAATACATGCATTGCATTAAAAAAAAATTAAAAGGAACTACAAAGGTGTAGTCATAATAATGCTTGATATTTTTACCAAAATTAGTTGACATAAGTGGTATCAACTTATATCTCAACCAAAATATCTAAGATTCAAATTTTGACCTTAGTATGGAACAAACTATGTTGGGAGAGAAATATCCATCTGGTGTGAGCTAATGGTTATAAACAAAGATATATCACGTCTTTCGGGGGTAGACACTTTGTACCAATACCATGATAAGAAAAATAGTAACGTGAGACATTAAAAAAATTAGTAAATATATGTCTTACTTTTAATTTCTTAATTATTTTAGTCCCTATGGTCATCCAAACTTTAACCATGTCATATAAATGGTAACATGACAAATTATGTGTCATAACATGTCATGTCATGCATGTGTCATGCTACACAAATACATAGTAAATGACATGACATCATAAACCAAACGTGACAAGTATGTGACAAAATGATAATAAATGTTTATATGACACTCTATAAATGACTATTATTTTAGTTATTGACATATATTAATTATTATTATCATTATAGTTTCTAAGTTTTAGGACTTATTAAAGTTGTCAAAATGGGTTAGTTTGACCTATTGGACCTATCCATTGGGTCATGTAATGCAAGCCAAATATTTATGGTAATCATGTAAATATAATACTAGAAATTTTAAAAAAATGACTAAAATATTTTATGTTAACATAAATAATTTATGACAACATTTATTTTGAAGTGAATTATAAGGGTTAAGGTCAATTTAACCCAACATGAGTTCAACCTCATTGAGTCAGGTCGTAAGTGGGTAGATTTCAATTTTTGAGCTCATAAAAAACTTCAATTGTTTTAGTCCAATCTGACCTAAATCTATAATGGGTTGAATTGACCCACAAGTTGTGATCCATTTTGATGATTCTAAGACTTACTACCATTATAGTTCTTAAATTTTATAACTCATTTTCATTATAGTTCCTAAATTTTATAACTTACTATGGTTATGATCCTTACAAATCTAAAATAATGTATGTGCAAATATAAAAATAATAATACACACTATTCATTCGTTTTAATATAAGCTTTATAAGAATGTTTCTCTTTCAACCATTTAGTGTTAGATTGTTTTGTTTTCAATTTAAGTATTTTTATTCATAATTAAAAATCATATCATTTTTTTTCTTCTTGTATGATTGTGAAAAAAATAGAAAAATTAAACAAATTTTTTCTTATCATTTCTTTCATAATTCAAAAGTAATTATTTATAAAATAAAATAAAATAAAATAGTTTATAATTGTCAATAAAAACTAGAAAAGAAATAAAAATCAAATCAAGTTTCTTTTGTTTTACTTACTTTTTAGTAATATAGTATTATCTTAAACCATTAGAGTAATAAACTAAAAATAAGAATATTACCACCTTTCTCTCCAACTATTTTTCACATTCAAATATTTAATTTAATTAATTTACTGTATCTAAATTATTTGATATCAAATCAAAGTATCTAATAAAGTTAGTCTAGTTGTTAAGAGTTAAGGTAAATGCATAAAGTTGTAGGTTTGATCATTATTGTTATCATTGTAAAAGAAAAATATCAAATCAAGGTTAAGTTTCCTTTAAATATTTTTTTGCGCAAAACTTATCAATTGAAACATAACATTTTACATAAAATTAAAAGAATGCTTCATTTAGTGATATGTATAATTATCACTCCTTTCTTAATAAGTATCAAATTTTCATCTCCAAAGTGAAACTTACACAGTTTTAATGTTCAAGATATATTACATAAAATAAGTTGTCTCTACAATTAAGTAAAAGTGTTTTTTATGATATAATAGTCACATTAGTAGTCTAATGACTTATTATGTCATTAAGGATTCCGATGTAGATAAATATACATAATTTTATTTTTTGTTTTAATCCTCATCAACTATTATGATATCATCAACTAGTTTAAAAAAATCAGAAATTAAAATTACAATATTTAAAAAAATTACACATATTAGTCCCTTTAAACTTCTTGATAATATAACAAATCACTAAACTGTCACCATGACTGTTAAATCATATAAAATGTAATTATTTGATAGTAAAAACTAAAATTATTAATAGAAGAAAAGTATAAGGACCAAAAATGCTAACAATTTTATTTAAAAATAAAGTAAAATTTGTAAAAATTTTAAAGACAAAAAAACATAATTAACTCTTAGTAGCATCTAATAAAATTGGATTAGAGATTTAAATAGATAAAAAAAAATAGTAGTAGAGAGAAAGATGATAATATCCCCATTTTAGTTTCTTATTTTAATGGTCTAAGACAACCTTATATTTCTAAAAGGTTAGTCAATAAAAAAATTGATTTAATTTTTATTTATCTTTCTAGGATTTATTATTTTATTTCATGAATAGTGAATCAAGATTTCTTATTTGTGAATGAAAAAATAATGAAATATTTGTTTGATCTTTTTTATTTTTTCACAATCTTAAAATACTTTAACCAAAAACAAAACAAAATAATACTAAATGAGGGAGTGACTAGCATTCATATACACTCTCTATTTTAAAAAAATTAAAAATAATTTATTATTATTTTTAGATTTGCACATAAATTATTTAAAGAAAATTTGAGTAATTTTTCCATGTGTTATCATCACAATGACTGTACTAGTAAGCAAAAATATACATGAACAACATAAGTACTAAAACAAACATCATAAGAAAGTGTGCAAATACATAAAGATAACATAATACATTTGAAATAGAAATACATTATCAACGAAAATACATCATGTCATGGTCATTATAATTCAACATCACTAGATACAAGTAAAAAGAATCCTAACTAGTATGAAATAACATAGTTAAAAGCTTGATGCATATAAAATGTGTGTTTAGGGACAAACATTTCTTATGTAATAATAAGAATAGATCTTAAGTTTGAATATCATATCCTAATCACTAGTGATGATTTCAAAACAAATAAATTTTACAAGTAGTTTAATTGAATCCAAGTTTAAAAGGCTTTAACAAATACTTCATAGCAAGATGAATTGTAATGAGCAAACAATGATGATTAAAAGATTGTCAATTAAGGATACATAGGATTGTGATTTCAACAACACAGGAAATTTTCACATTCTTATTCTAATTGATTCTTAAATTAAATATCAATCGCTAATCATCCCTCTTCGTTTCATCAACAAAAATTGGTCATAATTTAATAATAATCTTTCCTAAGTGTTTATATAGGGTTTAAATGAAAGAAAATTGATAAAAACATATAGAGCGATTAAATGTATTTAATCTAATTAGACGTCACATCATACAATGTTCTTATAAATCTAACTATTTCATAATTTTGTTAATTAAAAGTTGTACACTCATTGGCAAGTAATGACTAAGGTTGGGATTGATCAATTTCCAAGAAAAGATAAAGCAATGAAACAATTAAACTGATTGAATAAGAAACAAAGATTCGATTAAAATTAGAAATTGAGGGTTATATACATTAGGGTTGGAAATGAGTTAAGTTTAGCCAAGCTCAGTTCAATTTGACTCAACTCAATAAGAATTGGTTTAGCTTAAAACTTGGCTCAAGTTTGATATGAACTTTTATTTTCGGTTGAAACAAGTTATTTATAACTTGTACCAAATTAATGCTTAATTTTAATATTTATTCATCATTTAATTTTTCTGTTAAAACTCAAGTCTTTAATTTGAAGATTTTTTTTGTTTTAATCCTTTAAAGATTTAAAACAATATTTTAACTATGTTGACTTAATAGCGATGTTGATAGTCTATTGATTTATTACATTATTATGTAGTCTGATAAAGTAGTCATATGTAAATTATTTTTATAAAATTATGTTTTTAAATCATTCATAAATTAATTTAATATCATCAATTATTTTGAATAGAAAGATATTTAAAAATATAGTTTAACAAAAACTTACATGTAATGAATCTGTTAAACTCTTTAATTACATGACAAATTAATAAACTATCAACGTCATTATTACATTATCATTTAACATTATTTGATAACAGGAACTAAAAAAACTTAAATTTTTAAAGAATTAAAATAAAAAATAATTTAATAGAAAAATAGAAAAACTCTAATTTGTAAAGATAAAAATTTTATTTAAGTCATTAGAATATGTGGACGAAATAACCAATCTTTTAAAAATTACAACTGGCATATGTTTTTTTTACTATTAGCTAAGTGTGCAGTTATGTTAATGAGAAAAAATACATACATTTCAGAACTTAATAGTTAGTAGATGTTTTTCAAATAAGTAGAAAATATTATTAATCACCTATGACAACTCATTTTTTCATAAATGCTAATGGAACATAAATTGTCTATTAAAGATTAAAATTATATTTTTATTTTAATATTTAATTTGAATAGTTTTAATGTAATTTGATTAATTTTTTATAATTTAATTATTAAAAATGTTGTTTAAAAACTTTAAATATTATAAAATTATTAAGTTTTCCTTTCAATATATATAATTATAAAATAATTGAATTGTGTTATAATTTAATATTTCAAATTTACAAAAACATTTAAATTTAACGTGATTTTAATCCTTTTATATATTGGATTCGATTGATATTGTTTGTGGCTGGTTAATGGAACCACTTTATGTGAGATAGGTTTTAAATGCTGATTGCGACAGAACAAAACGTGTTATTAATTTCTCAGAAAGCGCAGTACCAACAAACTTTGCCTCTCTCTTTCTTCAATATTGTTGTATCCAACTTAAAAAAAAATTACTTAGAGATAAGCAGTATTCATGCAATCATTTAACAGGGTAATGTATACTGTGTAAATTTAAGAAAAAATATAATATAGAATTCTTTTTCTCTTTGATCATATAAGTTATTTTATGGTGTCAAAAGATTGCATAATGTTTATTAGAAAATACGGTAAATGACTAATTTTATTCCTTATATGCGAGAAATTCAAAGTAATAAATATTAAAAAATATTTTTGAATATATAATTTATCATTTATTTTAGTCCAAAATTTAAAATGTCACGTGACTTAATAATATTAACATATTTTTTTAAGACTAAAATAATAATAAATAACTAAAATTATAATTTTTAAAAAATTTAAATAATGTTTTTAGTCTTTATAAAATAAGTTATTTTTATATTTATTTTTTAAAGATTTTTTTAATCATTTAAAAATTTAAAATTGTTATTTTGATTTTTATTATCAAATAATAATATTAATTGATAATATAATAATGGTATTAACTATTTATTAATTTCTTATATCATAAAAAAATATTTTTTTAACCAAATTTGCTTAATACTTATTTTTATTGTAAGAGGTTTTTTACGTGTCTAAATGTTTGGCATTAGTGATATGGTAACTTTCCACAATACCAACAGTCATTCTCCAAGTGAATTGTGTTTTTTTATATATCACGTGCAGAATATTTATCTTGATTGGTCTAAGAAAAATATCTAGAATTATCTTTATTTATAGAAACTTTATTTTTTTCGTTTTTTTTTTATTCTAAGATCATAATTTGAGTTTTGATTAAAAGATATTTTCAACATAATCTTCATCATGCCATTTTGTCTTTGTTCATATGTTTCAAGAGAGCCTATGATTTCTATAATTGATAATATAGAAAGATGTTTACATTGTTTTATTGTAGTCACAATTATATTGTATTTATGGAAAACTAAATTAAAATTTTCTCAACAGATATTTTATGAAGAATACTTTCTGTGTCTCCATTTGACTAAATTTTTTTTATCTTAGAATAGTAATATTTAATTATCTCACTCTTTCATTTTTATTTACTCGAACTCATTGAAATTGGATGACATGTACATTAATACTCCTCCTTTTATGTATTTCATGCATCTTTAACAGACATCCATTATCTTTAGAAAATTTGTATTAACTACTATTTGCTGTAAAATATGTAGTGCTATTGAAATTTTTTATCTATTGTTCCTTCAATTCCATTTTTTCAGCTGCAATCAGAGTTGAAAAGTATATAGAAACAATGAACCCATCTTCTATAATTTCTAATAAATCTGAAAACCAAAATAATATCTTCAATTTAATGTTCTATAAATCATTTTTTTTTTCTGTAAAGATGGAAACAGATATAAATGAAGGTGAGATAGTATTGACTAGGGGTTAATTTTTTTAAAAAAAGTAAAATAAAATAGTGAGTTTTTTTAGAGATAATTAGGTGGCATATGCCCAGTTAATGTTAATGACCATAGGTAGCTCTCATACCACTACTTTTAATATTTTAAAGGAACAAGCAAGGCGAGAAGTGTAGGATTAAAAAAAGTTAAGAATGATAGTTACGTGGAGACTTAAAAAAATAGATTAGTTAAATTTGATCATAAAACAAACTTATTACATTAGATAAGCAATTGCCTATATTTTGTCCAGGCATCGTTGTACTGAGTTTAGATATGCCAGTTAACTATTTAAAATTTGTCAAACATCCTAGTTTTTTATATTCTAGTCTAATCATGTCAATTCCAACACATTACTGCTAATAGTCAATAACTTTCTATTAGCTCTACTTTCTAGAGAAATCAATTGTGCAAGTCATTTTCTAGATCTATCTTTTTCATTTTTAAGAATTGGCATTAACGTTTGACAGCCATGAAGAAAGCCAGATGAAAGCAATCTAGGCAAAATTTTTAGAATCTGCACAGCTTTTGGGAAATGGAGACCAAAATATCCAACCTCACTGAATTGTTATTAGTGGAAAAATGATAAGCAGGGTCATTGTATCTGCTTGGTAGAGGATATTTTAACATTGTAATTTTAATATTTAAAAATATTTTAAAATAATTGATGTTTTAATTTTTATTAAAATATTAAAATTTTTATTCAAATATTATTATTCAATAAATATTATCATCTTACAAAATTTAATAATATATTTATTGAAATTAAAAAAATAAAAATTTTAATAAAATTATTCTTTCATAAATATTATTTTTTAATCTATATAAGAAAACTTAAACATGAATATTATAGAATAGAAAGAATATTATCAAGGCCTGCATGTGTAATACGAGAAATGCCAATTTTATGTCAAAAACTCTAAGAAAAGCAGCCACGATTATAAGTATTGGTTTCGGCATGGTGTTTGCGGTAGTCTGCAACTTCATAGCACGGAAAGTGGAGGCTGATAGATTATCATCGATTAATTTAACGTTATTAATTATATTAAATAGTACAAATTTAAAAGTATAATTTATAAAAAAAATAATGTTTATATACTTTGTAATGATATTATAAATAATATTTTATAAATATTATAAATAATTATTATATTATTATTTAATATTGTTACTTTTTCTATCTCAAAATAATTATATTTTTTAAAATTTTTGTACAAAAATTAAAAAATAAATA
>JAMLFT010002086.1:0-27281 GCA_026544285.1 Pachyrhizus erosus | reverse complement strand
GTATGTGTCTTGGCCTGGGGACAGGCCAAATTTGTCAGGGGAGGTAGGAGCCAATGAGAATGCAGCTGAAGACATCCCTGAGTACTTTGCAGAGGGTACACAGAGGGAAGCATAGCCAGAAGAAAATGAAGCTACAAAGCAACATGTGCCACTAGCAACTATTGCAAATACCTGTTAAATAACTAATTTTCTAAATCGATTAGCTACATGGTTATGAGATGCAATTAATGTAACATAATTATATTGTATTAAATTCTTACTACCGTGACGTTTTGAAAATGTTTAAACCCTATGTAGTTTTCTTTTTTATGTGGTTGATGAAACCATACAATATTTTTTCAATATCATTACTATTTATCTGTATGTAACTCTTTGTTCAATAGAAACTAAACATATATTGTAAAAATATTAATATTGTATATTTTTATTTTTATTGTTGTCATAGTTGTGTTATTTTTATTATTATTATTTGTATGGTTTTAATATATTTATTTTTGTTGTAAAATTTTATATTTTTTAATTTTTTACTACTTTTATTATTTCTAGTAGGTTTATTTTTTATTTTTATCTATTTTTATGTGTCAATATTGTTGACTTAAAAAGTTAAAGACGAACAAGTCTTTGTAAATATAAAGTTTTGATTTTGATCTTAGTATTGACATTTATATTGTGTGTTATAAATTATGCAAGTGTGTTCTATGTAGCAATTGATTAACCTTAGCATGTCTTGAGTCTACTAAAAGGAAAACTAGGCCTATTAAACAAATGATTTTTTGAAAATGAAAAACAATAATCAATTCCAACTTAAGTATAATCAATTACCTAATGTTGTCTTTGGTACTAGGAAGTTTCAAAGTTATTGATTTTATCAATTACCTATCAATATAACCATTTACACCATGTAATAACATTGACTTGTTTTTGAATGAAATATGACTTTTTGTTTTAATTGATTATCATAAGAATAATTGATTACATCAGGTTAAGTTAATTCTTATAAAAATAAGTCTCTCTTGTTTTAATTGATTATAGACAGATTAATTAATTAAATGCATTTAAGCCTCTGCTAAAAAATGATGAAACAAATTAATCAATTGCATGAATTATGTAGCCTATTATATTTGCTAATTTTTGAAAATTATAGTGTCTCAACTCTCATTTGCTCATATCTTTCTTGCACCAACAAAAACACTTTCATACTTTTGAGAAGACAACATTGAAGACATTTTTCATTATAAGGGTTACAACATAATAAAATTTTGATTCTCTTATAGTGTGATCATGATTTAGTGTTTCTCCTTGAAATTACTTTGGGCAAATTTGTGAAAAGTCTACACATTCAAATGTATTTCTTCCATCAACTTCATCTTTTAGAAATAGTTATAATCTAACGTAGGGTTTATTAGATCTTTGTTAATGGGTTTTACAATGGTTTTCTTCTTGAACCTTTCAAGAATATGGGTGCCTTTTAAAATTTCATAGTGCGTGCATAATGTTTGTATATACTCTGAAGTTTGTTAATGAATATCTCAAGTCAAGTTGCTAAGATAACTGGATGTACTTTGTAATTTTTGGATCGAACCAATATAAATTTTTTATTCCCTTTAAGCTTTCTTCTAAGTTCTTTGTTTTTAATATTCAGTCCAATTAATTAAGATTCTGCCAAGATATTCCAATCTTTGCCTTTAACAACTCAATTTCAAAATTGGCTCTTAGTTACCAGTAGATAAATCAATTAATTGATAAATATTCTTGTTGTCAAACATCACGTTCAAATAAAGAGAAGTCATAAAAAATTTAAAAGAATCTATTTATTCTTTCTAGATTCTCACCTTTGTTTTGACAATTTTTTTTATATTCTCTTATTTTATAGTGAAATCAGACAAAAATAAAAAAATTAACTCAATTTATCCAACAATTTTTTAAAAACTAAAAAAAATAAAACTAAAAACTCAAAATTGAAATTAATTTTAATCTTAAAAAATTTTAAAACGAAAATTGGAAACTGGCCATAACGGATCTTAGTTATTTGTCTTTCACATTTCACATTAAGCACTTTCCGTTTTCTGTTACATTCCAGTTTCCGGTCAATGTCAGTCTCAGTTTCAAAAACCCTCCTAAATTACACTCGCAATATCAAAAACCCTCATTCATTCATTCATTCAATCACCCAAACACCATGAAGGACTCATGCGATCTCGGCACGCCGAAGAGCCGAAAAGCAGAGCCAAAAGAGCAAAGTTCCCCTGCGGCGGAGAACACCAGAAAGAGGAAGTCCCCCGCAAAACTCACCCCGACAAAAAGAGCTTCCAAGGTGACTCATTATTTTTATTATCAATGCTTTTGCTTAATGCATTGCAGTGAATTAGAGTAATTCGCTGTTCGGTGCAAGTGTTTTTCATGCTAATTCACCAATGTGCATCGAATTTGAGACTTCGATAAGTGAACCTGGAAATTGAGGATTTTCTAATTTGTGTCGTTTTGCTTAAGCAGAATAGCACGCCGAAGAAAAACGGATCGGTTGTCGTTTCGCCTGATTGGGCTCGGAAGATCGATTTGCGGTTGGAAGCAAAATTGTCAGCGGAGGTTAGTGACTTAGTGTTGTTTAAATCTGTGACTTTTGAGGGAATTTTTTGTTTGTGCTTTGAGCTGTGGGGAATAGTAATATGTGGTGAAATTTTGATAATGTGACCTGTTGGTGCATTGAGCTAGGTTTTTATTATCTTGTAATGTGGTGTGTTGTGTGCTTTCTGTCCCTTTTTGAACAGGAAGATTCGAGGATGTTTGCGGGACGGAAAATGCATCCGTTTTTTTCGTTGTGGAAGGAGGAGAAGAAAAATCAGGAGCGTTTATCTGCGGCTAAGAGGGAAACGGGAGGAATTACATGTGGTCCTATTCATGTATTTGAAAATGTTCAGGTATGATGGTTGTGTCTTTGATTTGATTTTTTGCCTCTAATGCGATCAAAGGGTAGCTTGATTTCTCAAGTGTTACAAGATTAGGTGTTTAGCATCTATTTTGTGTAAAACATGTGGCCTTTTTGTTTATGGGGTTTCACTGATAGATATGTGGAGGGATGGGAAGCTCTGTTCCATTGATTTTCTCTCCATTGTTTTAAAAAAATAAAAAATTCTTCTCCTCATCATAAATTTCTTTGTTTATTAAAAAAATTATCAAAGGCGGGATATTTTATTTCCTGGTTCTCTGGGTTTTAAATTCTGCATTTCCTTCTTGTCAATGTAGGATGACGCTTCACCCCTTGACTGGAGTGGCTGGACATTTTTAGATGAGACCACCATTGCAGATTTTGCTCCAGAAAGTTCAAATTTATCTGTTATGGAGGGTTCTGTTGAATCCTTGAATTTTGATAACTTTCCTTGTGCTTTAAGACGCTCAAGTGCTTCAATTTCTCAGAATGCCATGTCTTGCCCAACTCAACTTTCTTTACAACCTGATAGTATGCTGGAAATATCACTGCCAAACTCAGCTGTGTTAGCTAATGAGCAAGCAATATGTCCTTCAAAGCCAGAAGATGCCAAAGTGGTACGCAATTTATTAATGTATAATCTACTTTGGGCCCTCTGTCCCTATCCCTAATAACCTGTACCCTTTTCACAGATTTATGTAATCAGTGGAAGCTAGTTAAGAGGTAGATACTCTCACCTGTGTCAATGATTATAACCATTGCCAAAAATCATTTTCAGGATCTGGACTTGGAGGTGAACAAAAATACTTTTTCAGGGCCTAAGGGCAGTTTCAGAAAGTCAAATACTGAGCCACAGAATAAATTTCTTCAAGAAAGGTTAACCTGATCATAACACAAACCAAATATCTTCTTGGTGATAATGTGTACATTTTACCGTAGTGATTTTTTTTGTTGTTATTTTATGTTTATGTCATGCACATTCCCTTTATATTTTGGCTGTTAAATACCTTTTTGCTGAATATGTTGCACTGTTTCCTTCTGTTCATTTTCTTTTCACCAACACAATAGCTGCCAAACTGTTGCTTGAACTTTGGATCACAGTTATGAGACCTTTGAGTGTAGGAACGGTATATGCCCTAATTAATTGGCTTATTTGTGATTGTTTTGGCTGAAAGCCAGATGGCTGTGAAATCATTTTGTGATGTTTACATCTTGATAGACATGGTATACTAATTTGAGCAATTTCTTTCTGCTGCCTTGTTTCCACATTCTCTCTCTTAACCTACCTAAGTACAGTCTAGTACACCCAGCTTCTCTCAACAGTGGTATTTCTGTTGCTTTTGTTTTTTTTCTGTTGTGACTGGCAGCATCTGAAACAGCTGCAACTTCTTTTTTCCGTCACTTATGCCATAGGCTTGGCTGGCAAACTTTTTTCCTGATGATGAGGTTTTTCCCTTGTATCCTGCCTTGCAGTATGAGGTCTTACTACCATAGTTGTAAAGGCAAGGCTGAGAGCAGCTTATGGATACACAAATACAAGCCAACAAAGGCCTTTGAGGTCAGGCATTTCTTCTGGTTCATATTGTATTTTTTTTACATAATACATATATATGTTTGCGCATGCACACACATTAAGTTGCATGTTTGTATTTCCTAAATCATGCTGCTCTTGTTTCATGACTTTGTTTTAGGTGTGTGGTAATGAAGAGGCTATAAATTTCTTGCATGACTGGTTACATCTTTGGCATGAAAGACGTTATCAATGCAGGAAGGGTTCCTCTAAAAGGGATCGAAGTAACAGGCAAGATGATGATGATGATATCTGTTCTGATAGTGACTATGCTTCAGAGGATATTAATGAGAAGGATTCCCTACAGAATGTTCTTTTGATTTCAGGACCAATTGGGGTGCGTGGAAATATATTTTGTCAAAATTGTGGCATACATCCCATGAATACATAATCCTGTGCTATTTAATTATTGAAAATATAATTTAATGGGTGTAATTCCTAGAGGTATGGAGATTAGAGAATGAAAATGACTTGACTGTTAACTAACTAGAGACTGAATGACCCAATTATAAAACCATTTCACTATTGAATTCTAATTTTTTGGAAGCATGTATGCTCATGCACCTGGGCTTTTTTGTAGCATATTGAATTCTAGTTAAATAAGCTATATTTATTGTTATACTAATTACATATACAGTAGTTTATTCCAAGGTCTCCTATTTTGCATTTCTCTGACAAAGCCACTTCTATTTCTAAAACCTACACAAAACCCCTTCTATTTTATAGATATGGTAAACTTAAACCCAAACTCTATTATAAATAAAATTGACAAAAATACCCTTATTACAAAATTTTAACTAATTACATAAAACCCCTTCTATTTCTTAAAAGTTATACAAATTCCATTCTATTTTATTTACATTACAATTAAATAACTCTACAATAGTAAATTTAAAATTCTTTATATTTAAATGATAAAAATTTTAAGATAACATTAAAATAACACAACAACAACAATAGAAAAAGTCTCATCCAACTAGTTGAGGCCAGCTAACATTAAAATAATAGAAGGAAACAAATGAAGAAAGACTACTAACAACAAAATCATCAATAGCATTATTTATTTTCAAAATTATTTAGTAAAAAATCCACTAACGATTAAATTAATAAAATATGTTTATTTTATATTATTTAGTACTAACAAATATTTTTAAAATGTTTTATTCCATCTTATTAATAATTCATGTGATTAAGTTTTTAATATTTTTATAACAAAAATTTCAAATAAAGTTTTTATTTTAATCTGAAATGATAATATATTTGGTGGTTTATTCTTTTATGTTACTCTAATGTTATTTTAAAACTTTTGCAACTTGAGATTTTAATAATTTCAAATTTTTACTACAATAGAGTCATTTAATTGTAACATACATACATATATATATACATATAAAAAACAATAGAACAGGTTCTGAGTAATGTTTAACAAGAACTAATAGAAGGGGATTTATATAATGACACAGTCTATAATAAGGATATTTTTTTCAAATTTATAAAAATAAAGATTTTGGATTTAAATGTAGTAATTTACTCTTACATTTATTTTTGTAGTATTTCTCTTACCATCAGCATTTAGGTTATTAATGACTCTTCGTTTTTCCCCCTCAAGGATTCATTTGATTATAGCCTCTGTTTCTTTGTCTTTTAAAAAATTTAATAGAACTTTAATTATTATCTTACTTTTCAAGTAATTGGTTGCCTCTGAATGATCATAAAATATTCAGAAAAGTTCAGGATTTAATTGAGTTTCTGATGATAGTATTAAGTATGAGTCGTTGTTTTTCTTGGTATTTTGATTTTGATTAAGAGAATGTATATAAAATCCAAACTTTCTCATTTGTTCCAAAATTTTCTTGGCTTGGGAAGCATAACATAGTTGTACCTCTGTTTAATTATGCATAATAATTATCAAGAGAATTCTGTAATTCTTTATTCTGCTTATCATGGTGTTAATAAGGAATGGTTGGCTTTTATTTTTCTTGGTATATTTTGATTAAAGGTACATTCTATAAAATCTATGTCCCATTTGTGCCTTGAAGGATGCTGATTTAAATAAATTCAACATAGTTGTAGATAATTATCATCAATATTTTCAGTCTAAACACTTCTTGTTCATAAGTTCTTACTTGTTGCTAAAGCATGAGTTTGTAATGTTGCAGAGTGGCAAGTCTGCAGCTGTCTATGCTTGTGCCCAAGAACAAGGGTTTAAGGTTTTAGAGGTATTGCTATTTTAAAATATATCTCTGGATATTTATGCTTTCAATTGATCCATCTTTGTAATGATGATATTCATTAATCTCAAGAACACCTCAAATAGCTACCTTTGATATTTCAAATGAATCAGTAAAGATAAAGCATAAAAATTAATTAGCTAGATTGGGTTTACAATGATGTATTGTGAAGTTTGCTTCTTTTCTGAATTTTGGAGTTATGCATTCTATTCCATTCCATGCCCAATATGAAGAATGACGGTTATTATGCTTTTAGTTAAAAGCATTGTTTTCCTTATTTTTTGGTATAGAAAAAGAAAAGGCTTTGGCTGTTTTGTGTGCGTACGTGTGTGTATACATACATATATATATATATTTATGTGTGTGTGTGTGTATATATATAGAAAGGGGAGAATATAAGAGGGAATAAATTATTCTCTAAAATAAACCACAAGGTTGAAGGAAAAGAAAAGTAAAAGCCTTAACAGGTAACCACAAAACAAACAACCTAAGAAGAAAAGAGAGGTAGAAACCACCACAACTACCCTAAAACTCTCCAAAGAAACTCCCTTAACAAAATCATCTCTGAAAAAGGAAAAAAAATAAAACTAAAATGACACAAAAACACACCCGCTGCCTTCAATAAAGAAGACAATTAAAAGCTTTCAAAGAACCTACCTAAGCCTTCTAGTTCCTCTTAGACCATCCATAAATTATTTGTTGCTTTCTTACTTTCTTCTTCATACTAAAGATATTTGGCAGAAAGCTACCTCTACCTCCATACCCCAAGGATCAACCATCATTATCCCCATTGAATCAAGGAGTAATTTTGGATCACCCAAAATACTTGCATTTTCTGAAGGCTTTACTCATCCATAGCCTTTTTTACTCTGACCAAAAAGTTTCAGCTTTTCAATATCTGGACAAGGAAGAATCCCCTTTTCAGAATCAGCATTGAAAGAATGACCTTCTAGGAGACTATTCTCTTTGCAATCTTGGCATCCTAAACTTATGGTATCATTAATTTGAACGATTTGTTGCTGAAAAAGCTCCTTCACTCCTTGTAAGATACCATCAATGTAGGGACACCTTCCTCAACATTCTATTGATCAATTTTTTCTCTTAAACCATCCAGAAGTAGACCTTCATCATCTTCAAAATTAACCTTTCCCTTTCTGGAAAAGTTGGAAACCCAAACAAGTTTTAACATCCTGAGCACTTTCTTGTTGAAAATAATCTATTCACTCCTTGTAAGTTACCATCAATGTCAAAAACCCCTCCCTGAACATCCTATTGATCATATTCTCCCCTTAATTCATCCAGAAACAGACCTTCATTGTCTTCATAAAAGGAATCAAGATCATCTTCATCGCATAAAGTGTGCACACCGCAGTACCTGCAAATGGAGAATCTTCTTCAATATCTTCAATAGAGTCAATTTGAATCCCAAATTATGCAGGCATTGTTAACAATATTGTTTAATTGCACTCTATTTATCCGGTCTTTGTGTGTAGTAGAGTCCACAACTGTAGAAAATGCTTCAGCATTTATCTCTTTCCCATTAGAATTCTGACCTTTGTCACACTCTTTTTGGGAAATATGTTGATTGTCAGCATTGCCGATGTGACCAGATGTTAATAAGTTCGTAACTGCCAAAGTATAGCATTTTCCATATGCCAATGTGCATCTCCACCTAACACAACTGATTCCTTTCACAAATTAGAGGTCCAATAACCAGAGGCATATGGATCCTTTGCCATTTACCTATTTTCTTGACAACCCAGCAGTTTCCTTTCCTAGAGGCTTAATAATAGTAGTGTTGCAAACAATTATTTGTGTTGCCCTTATGATGGCCTAGTTTCCAATAGGAAGTATTTGAGAAACAGATGTGGGATGTATCACCATACTACTGAAAGCATCTTTTTGTAATATCTTCTAGTTGTTACTTGTTAAAACTTGTCCTTTCTTTGTTTTTATATATCTGTAATTTTGTTTATGAATTTGGTCAAAAATATCAAAGTTTATTGCTCATGTCTTAACAGATCAATGCATCAGATGGTCAAAACGGTACTGCTGTCAAGCAAAATTTTGGATTGGCTCTTGAATCACATCATGGAAAGTTCAAAAGGTTTATTAATTTTTCCTGTCAATGCTTGCTAAGAACTTTGTCACTGAAAACATCTGTTGCTATGTTATTTTATCTGACCATACTTTACCTTATACATGTGCTTTCACTTCAATATTTTGTTGACTTATTTGAGTGTTACTTTTGTCTGAGAAAGAGCCTTTTTTCTTTCACAGGTAATCAGCACTTCATTTAAATTTGCATGGGAATATAGATGCCCTTGAGGAAATGCCATAGACTAAACAATACTATGTGCTGGATAGATAAAAGCATTGTGCTAGAAGTTGTTGCAAAATCAAGTAAATCTATGTTGTCTTTATATTAGTAGTTTAGTTTTTTCAAGCAGTAGGTATCCAATTAAAGAGATCCAATTAAAGAGAAAAAAGCAAATTTGATAAAAACCTTGTGAGAACAACACCACAAAACCTAGTCATTGTAGTTGGAGAGCCCAAAGCCTTACAAACCCCATACTAGAATTTCATACTTCTAATGTGGGACTCAAGCCCTGTACCTTGCTATTGGATCCTAACAAAATTTTAGATTTTCAGGATAGTAAAGGCATGAGCAAACTATTAAGAAGTGTTGTTGAATACTCTAGATGTCTTAATCAATAATCTTGTAATGTGGGCTGGAATGCTGGATGGGCTCCTAAATTCATTCGTCATTGAGAAAAGCAAATGAATGGGTGTAAGGGGAAAACAAGAGAGCATGGAATTTAATGTTGAATTTCTTCATTACATGGTTTTCCTTTTCAAACTTATTTTAATAGAATCAAGTTACTCATTGTAAGAAGCCTTTCTGTCAAGCTGTTCTGTAGTAATATATCTTATATTGTGCTTCTCTTTCAGGTTATTGGATCACACTGAGAGTTCACATAAGAAAACTGTGAAGTTGCTTCCAGGTCCAGCTTTGCCTAATGGTATAGCAGCTGAGGACATGGATGATGGGGTGATTGAACTGATAACCATTTCTGATGATGAAGCCCATAGTCTGGGTGGAACATCATCAAGGTTACATGACAAAAGTAATGTATTTACAAGTGGTAGTGTCCAAACTTTATTTCTAGTTGAGGATGTGGACATCCTTTTTCCTGAAGATCGCAGACGTGTTGCTGCCATACAACACATTTCTGAGACAGCAAAAGGGCCAATTATATTGACCAGCAATAGTGAGATGACTTCTGTAACAATAATGCATCATTGCTCAACATATTGATTTTATGAATGTGTTTCATATTTATGACAATGTCATTTTCTTAAATTAGGTAACAACGGTGGCCTACCAGATAGTTTTGCAAGACTACATGTTTCTTTGTCATTGCCATTGCCAGATGAGTTACTATGCCATTTGTACATGGTATGGCCTTTAGGATTTCCATCCTCTCAAAAGAAGGGAAAAATTGAACGTGAAATTTATACATCTTCTATGGATGACCTGCAGGTTTGTGTCACAGAAGAAGTCAACATCAATCCTCTTTTACTGAAGAAGTTCATGCAGTCTTGTGATGGAGACATTCGTAAAACCATTATGCAACTTCAGTTCTGGTTCCAGAGTAAAAAATATAGAAAAGGTGTGTTACACATACACAGAAATATGTTTGTTGCATGTGTGCATTCTTATGACTTGTAAGAAAATCATTGTGGTTGAAATTTGGGCTTATTATTGTGTGTGTTGACTGTTCTTTTTATAAGTAAGGTGTACTTTTTTTCATTTGTGTTAGCACTAGCTTGTAGCAGGTACATGGCAAAGAAAACATCTTATTATATTATTTTTTGATTAACTATGGGGAAATATTTAAAAGATTAGAGAAGTTAGATCATCTTAAAAAATATTTCTATCAAGAGAGAGAGGGATGAGCTGTTTTATAATTGTAATTAATCAGGCTAGGGAGAAACCAATGTCAGTTGCACTGTTATTTTTTATTTCTCTTTGAACAAGTTATTCTGTCCATATATAGAAATTGTCTATCTTTAGATTGCCATAATGATTATTTCTCAACTAGCATCAAGATGTGCCCTTGCCAGTTTTCTTGTAGGACATATACACCACTATGTATGTCAGTATTTTCTACACCATTGATAAGTATTATTGGAAAGTG
The DNA here is from genome assembly GCA_026544285.1 of Pachyrhizus erosus. Taxonomy (NCBI): domain Eukaryota; kingdom Viridiplantae; phylum Streptophyta; class Magnoliopsida; order Fabales; family Fabaceae; genus Pachyrhizus; species Pachyrhizus erosus. The sequence continues at coordinate 16,352 of JAMLFT010002086.1, read as the reverse complement.
AACATTGGATCGGTAAGGTTACTGCCTTGTAACTTGGAGGTCTTAGATTCAAATCCTAGAAATAGCCTCTCCACTGAGCATATATAGATCAGCAGGCAAGAGGTTGTCCTAACTTGACTAGTTGTCTCGAGTTCAAATCCTTGGAATGCAAATGCGTTAAAACTTAAAAGTCAATAAAGAGAGCTTTGTCACCCATGGTGGTCCTGTCTAACTCAAGCCGAATAGGACGAGCCAAATCCAAAAAGCAACCTCTCCATGTACATCTAGCCTCCCCAAACCCCACTAGGTGGGAGCCACGTTTTAGTATGTCCCTTTTAACAAGTCTTTTAGTGAAAACTGAAGATTTCTCCTCCCGTCCCTTTTCATTCCCTATTTTCTTAATACATTTTGAATTTTATGACATCATTTTTGTGGAATGATTTTTTTCTCAAGGTACTTCCAGAAACTAACAACTTAAATATGTATTTTGTGTGTGTGAAAATACGTGTGAAAGTAGTTAATATTGGCAAATAATACAACATACATTTCCTATTGTAGAAACTTAACGTTTCTTTCTTTACTGTCCAGACAGGAAAGTGCATAAGGTGTATGGCTCACTTCCTTTTGATCTTGAGGCTTGTCATCAGATAATACCAAAGATACTACCCTGGAATTATCCCTCAGAGTTATCCAAACTAATTGAGAAGGAAGTTGCCAAGTCAATAACCATAATGAATGAAAATTCATGCTTGCAGGGCTTAGTTAATAAAGAGCTAGACATAAATGAAAGGAACAATGATTTAGATGTGCAGTGTATGAAGACTGATTATTTAGAGGCCAAGGTAAAGAGGATCAAGAGATCTCTTACAGACTACAGTAGGTTTGAAAGTCAACATAATGCTATTTCTGAACTTCCAAATTGTTCTGGATCCCTGGTAACATCCTCTTGGCAAAAGGGTCAAAGTAAACTTATAGTGATGTCCTCTGATTCTGAGGATAAGGATCCAAATAATGTACATTCTCTAGACCTTCATGAGGAAGCTTACAAGAGACATTCCCTTCAAAGCAACAGTGAATATCTCTCTAAGTTTCAACTGAGTCAAACCTACCCCAGTACATCATTTTGCAAACTGGTTTGTTCTGGTTTGGAAGATGCAAAGGAGGAACAGTATAAATATGTAGAAACTGCTTACGATGCATGCTTAAATGAAACACGTAAATCAGTGCATATATCCTGTTTTCCAGGATCAATATCTGTTCCTGAAACAGCAATTCAAAATGGAATAAAGCCAATGTCTGGACCAGTTTCTTCAGGCTGCCATGCTGGTCCAGTAGAAGATTCTCTGAATAATGAGTTCACACAGTTCACTTTGAGTGTTTGTCAGTCCTTAGACAAATTGCCGCAAAATTCTGATTCATTATCAAATACTGAAATTCCAGAATCTTCTTCAAAAGCAGCTGTGCAAATTTTCAGAGATGGACACACTGAAACCACAACTGTAAGTAATGTGATAAATGGGTGCTGTCATGCTGATTCTAAATTGAAATCAAAGCTTGTTGAGTCCAGTCCATCTACATTGAAGGATATGGTACAAAATTTGTGGAGGAAACTTCGTATTTGTCGAAAGGATTTAGGACAACATGCCAACTCAGAACAACTGGGTGTTATTCAAGTTGCCAAACTTATTAGTGGGCTGACCAAACTAATTTCTGAAGCTGACTTATTGTTTGTTAATCACCAAAAAAAGCAATGTGTAAGTGCCTTAAAAAAAAAAATTCTTCATTTATATTGTACCAGTACCTTAATATGATAATAATAAATGTGCAGGGTATTATGGAGCCTCCAATGTCCCTTTCTGATGAAGCCACATATAGTTGGTATGATGAGCAAATGATGATGTCCGCTGTTGCTGTACATGGTTTTTGTTTTTATGCCAAACATATATCAGATGTAGGATCTAAGTTTGGTTTTAAGGATGAGGTAGATCTAACTTCAGAGATGTTGGCTTGCACTACTAATGTTATAGCACTGGGAAAATTGTCTAGACTTGACCAAACAAAAAGCACAAGTATCTATGCCAATAAGCAATTAGAGGTGAGCAACCTAACAAATGATATGAAGAGGTATTTGTCCTTGACTTTCCTTTTAATTGTTAGTGCACACAACTCTCTCTTCTTAGAAATTCTTTTTCAGTATTTGCTTAATGTTGGCCATTGACAATATAATGGAAACAGAACATTTTTGTCCAACGTGATCCGGTCTATTATTCCTACAAGATCATCATTGGCAATCAAAGGTCTTGCATTCAATGAATATATATCTTCACTACGCCAAATTTCAATTTCGGAAGGTTTTCGCATTTCGCATGGTTCTAAAAAAATGAGAAAACGAAGGTACATGTTTGTGATTGTGAAACAAATTCAGTTTTCAGACCTCTGATTAATTGGATAAGATAACCAAGAATCCTTGAATAGTTGCTTAATCGCACAATGTTTTAATGCAGGCGGGTTGCTCCACATTATTTGAGCAGAGGCACAATGGCGTTGTCTCCTGAAGATATATCATTGGTGTGTGAAGGTGATTTGTACAGAAACATTTCTTCACAATATACCGCTAACATGGAAAGAAACTGTACATGATTAAACTTTAGAGCTTAGATTTAATTTAATAATAAAGCCATTCATTCTGTGAAAATAAAATTGTTGGTGATTGGCATAGGACGAAGCAAATATGGTTTATTTTCGCCTATGATTATGATCATGGGCTGAGATTGTAAAATAAACTATAGCTGCGATAGGATTAGCTCAAGAGCTAGGAATTGTAAAAATGATTAATTATAGGCATGCTATCATTGTTAAAATAATGTTATCTTTAACTAGAACTTGAATTCTGTAGGGGCAGCCTTAATGCATATGTTGCTTCATTTATACGATTTTGAAAGTTTGTCTCTATATCCCTCCTTATAAATATTAATTAAATAAATCCTAATCTGTTTAGTTAGATAAGATTTGACTTGAATATTTAGATGTAATAAATATGTGTACAATTTTAATTCCTAATGAATGACAGAGTGACTATTTTAGTTGGGGTGGCTGGCTAAATACATAAAATACCATTCAAGAAGAGATTATTTTCTATCTTTTATTATTTTAATAGGTTAGACAATAATCACTTTAGAAATTTGTAATTTTTATAATCACTTAATATGGTTAAATGTAGGGCAATTTTATATGTAGAGTTGGTTAAAAATATATATATATAAAAATAGAATTCTGAAGACACCTACACACAAGTTTCACAAATTGAAAGTTTAGTTATGTTGAAAGAGTAATTTTGAATGCACTAATATTAACTCAACTAGAAAATATTCGCAATTCATCGTACAATACATGTAAAAATGTTAATATCTCGTTACGAGATTAGAGTTACAAAATTATTATTTTAAGTCAAAAGTTATATATCGTAGTATTTAATTAACTTTTCCTCTTATTACTAGGTTTTTAAAATTAATGTTTGTGAACATCTAATTTTATCTAGATAAATATAAATAAGTATAAAACAAATGAAAAAATACAAAAAGTAAAAAATAAAAAACAAATTTTAAAAAAAAATCAATTTAAATTTTCTTTCTAAAATTTAAAATTTGTTTAATTTGTAATTCAATTCCAAAAAGGAAAATGGATTGTAAAGAATAATAATAATAATAAGGTCAAAACAAAAAATGAGAAATTACAAAATTAAAAAAAATGCTGTTAAAAAATAAAAATATTCATAATGAGAATATAAGAGAAAAAAAATAAATTAACAAGGAAAAATATGATATAAAATAAATAGCCATACTCACGTACAATATATTTTCAATGGAATTTAATTCAATGCACAACAAAAAAGAAAATTTCAAAAACTCGTTGGTCTTCTATCAAGAAACGGCAGCAACAAGAGGGAAACAAGGTGCCTATTTGCATGTAGCTAGTATTAACTTTGATGACTTAAACTAAAAAATAAAAAAATAAAGCCAAATATCAAATAGAGAGATTCCTTAACAATTCTCTTGCCAAAGTTGGAAAACGCTAAGCTATCTCACCTCCACTCATGATTCATATTTTCATAGCCAACACAACCATCTGAACCATGCTCTAAGGAGAGATAGCATTCATGTTCACCATCATTAAAACCCCCCCTCAACACATATTATCGAGGGAGCCAACCTCTAACTCTAAAAAAAACATGACAAACTTTGAGTATCTATGAGAAAAACCTTACATTCTGTTGATGATGTCGCTGTTAAAACTGTCTAACAAACTGTAAAATATTATATTAGATTTTTATGTTATTTTTTAAAAATAAAAGTCATGTTGATTGATGGGATAAATATGTTTTAGTCCTATTTTTTGGACATAATATACTAGTAGTTTTGTTTTTTATATGCTCTATATATACGTTGCCTTATATCTAAATAATATATCTTATGTAGTTACAATATCCTCTTTGTTTCTTTTATTCTTTATAATTTATATCTATTGATATAAACAAAACAACAACAACTTGGTATCAAAGCTCTTATCTTTGAGAGATCTATAAGTTGAGAAAAATACTAATAGAGAGAGAAACACATTACACAACGAGTCCACCACCAATTTTTGATGGTGAGGAGCATGAGTTATGTGATATAAGGATTATTAGTCATCTTAAAGCGTTGGATCTTTGGAAGCAGTAGAGGAAAATTATAATGTTCTTGAATTACCTTCAAATTCAACGGTGATTCAAATGAAGTATCACAAAGAGAGGAAGATAAAAAAAGGCCAAAGCCAAAAATTGTCTTTTTTTCTATTGTATAAAAACTTATCTTTACAAGAATAATGAATTTCAAATCTATCAAAGAGATTTGAGATTATCTTAAATTAGCATATGATGGTTGTGAAAGAACCAAAGGCGTGCAAATGCTCAACTTGGATAAAGAATTCGAGATGCAGAGCATGAAGGAGATAGATACAATTAAAGGCTATGTTGATTGGTTGTTAAGCATAACAAATAAAATGTGGCTTCTTGGAAAGGACTTTACAAATGAGAGAATAGTGAAAAAAATTATGGTTATTTTACTTGAAAAGTATAAATCGAAGATATCAGCGTTGGAGAAGTCAAAAGACCTATCAATCGTCACCTTGGGAGAATTAATAAATGCTTTACAAGCACAAGAGTAGAGAAGAATGATGAGACAGGAGGAGGCTGCACAAGGTGCTTTCCATACGAAAGCACAAAATTCAAAAGTGGCAAAGACAAGAAGAATAACAAATGGAAGAAGAAAAAGCCAGAAAGCTCCAACAAGCAATAAGGTGAGACTTTTCCTCCTTGTCCTCATTGCAAAACAACAAAACATCCTCAAGTGCAGAAAATGTGGTAATATGGGACATGTAGAGCGAATCTACAAGTCTAAACCAAAGGAGGCAAAGATGACTACGGAGGACTAAAAAGACAAGTAACTTTTTGTTGCAACATGCTTTGCTACAAGCAACAATTCCAGTGCTTCATAGTTAATAGACAACGGTTGCACAAACCATATAACCAACAAACCATAAGCTTTTTAAAGAGCTTGACAGGACCATCGTTTCCAAAGGAAAGAGGGATCATTGTTATTGAAAGCTTGACAAGTTTGAAATATATCTCTGATATCTTATATGTGCTTGACATTGACTAAAATTTGCTCAATGTTGCACAACTTATAGAAAAGGACTTCAAAGTCATATTTGAAGACAATTGGTGCTTGATCAAAGACGTAAAAGGAAAAAACATCTTCAGAGTGAAAATGAGAGTCAAAAGCTATGCTCTAAATCTGATGAAGGAGGAGCAAATAGTTTTCTCAAGTACAATCACCAATGTTGAAATATGGCACAAAAGACTTGGACATTTCCACCTTGCTGGACTCTTATACATGCAAAAGCGTGCCTTGGTCAAAGGTGTCTCAATGCTTGAAGACAAGTTAGTTGATTGTGTGGCTTGCCAATATGGTAAGCTAGTTAGAAAACCATTTCCTCAATCATCTTGGAGAGAAACTCAAAAGTTGTAGCTAGTACACATAGATGTTGGGGAACCTCAAAGAGTATCATCTTTAAATGCATTAGTGAAAAATCAAAGTGGATGCAGGTTGCAAACATATAAGGTCTGACAATGGAAAGAAATACACAAATGATATCTTTGATCAATTTTGTGAAGAAGCTGACATAGAACACCAACTCATCGCACCTTACACTCCACAACATAATGGTGTAAGTGAGAGAAAAAATAGAAGCATTATGGAGATGACAAGGTGTATGCTGTATAAAAAGGAGTTGTCAAAGAAGCTATGGGCAGAGACTATAAACACTATTGTATTCTTGATAAATAGGCTTCCAACTAGAGTTCTTAACGAAACAAAAAACCCATTTGAAGGATAGTTTGGGTACAAAGCAAATTTACAAAATCTAAATTTTTTTGGTTGTGTTTGTTTATTTTATGTTCCACAAGTTAAAAGAGGCAAACTTGATAAGAAGGCAGAATCTAAAATTTTTTTTTTGGTGTTCTAAAAAGCAAGATGTAATAGTTCAATCAACTCTAAAAATAGAGTATGTAGTTGTTGTTGGTGTAGTGAATCATACTCTTTGGATCAAGAAAATCATGACAAATTTGCATATGGAACAAGAAGAAAGTACACAAATTTTTTTAAACAATTAGATTATAATCTCAATTGCAAATGATCCGGTGTTTCATGGCAAAACTAAGCATTTCAAGATAAAGCTTTTTCTTCTAAGAGAAGTTCAGAGGGAAGGATAAGTGAAATTATTATATTGCAAAACAGAGAATCAAAATACTAACATTCTAACCAAAGCGCTTCCAAAAGCCAAATATGAATACTTGAAACAAAAGCTTGGAGTTTGCAATTCCAAAGTCACAAAAGAGTGTTGATGATGTAGCTATTGAAACTGTCTAACAAATTATAGAATATTAAATCATAATGTTGTTATTGATGTTGTTATTGAAATTAACAAACTGTAGAATACTATATTCAATTTTTATATTATTTTTTTTAAAATAAAAGTTATGTTGACTGATAAAATAAATCTGTTTTAATCCTATTTTTTAAGCATGATCTATTAATAGTTTTATTTTGGATATGCTCTATATATATTTGTTGTCTTGCATCTGAATAATATATCTTTTGCAATTACAATATCCTTTCAATTTCTTTTACTCTTAATAATTTATATCTATTGATATAAACAAAACAACGACACATTCTCATCATGGATCTTCACAAGCCTACACCATCCCATAAATACTCATTAAGTAGCATAATACCACAACATACCTCTAAGCCAATCCCATGAACATCAAATCTAGAAGTCTTTCAGCAGTTACATCTATTACATTAGAGCCCAGGGCAACAACTCTACCTAAGCTCCACTTCAAAACCAAAGACGTGAACCATTCACACTTTGCACACTCCCCTACCTTGCTTATATTTCTTTTGTTTCATGCTACTAGGGTCCGTGGTATCCTAATTATATCATTCCTTATGCTCCATTCTCCATTTGTGTCACATTGTTTTTATCGTGGTGTTTATTGGCTTATGTTTTTGTTTTGTTGTGATGTTCTATATTTAATATTCTGTTACTTACGTTTGGTTTGAATGTGCAAGTGCTACGTTATCAGTTTTGGGCCTGCAAATACATATGATAACTATGTTCTAAAGCATTTGTGTATCATTGCACGTGTCCCTTTTAGTCTTTTTAAGGCAATTGTGGTGGTCCCTATGAATGAATGCCAAGTTTTGCATCCTTATTTGCTTCATTATTATTGTCATTTCTGAAAATAAATGTTGTTTCTCACTTCGTTCAAATATTTGAGCGTGTTTATATTTGTTGTGTAGTTCATGCTAGAGCACACCGTTATATAGACACTCGCACAGTGCCATACCCCCATCAGACACCCGTTCACATGGACTTTTTTAATGACTAATTATTATTCTTTATAAAAATAAAAAATAAAAAATGAAGCAAAAATTATAGTGTTTAAAAAGACTGAAAGAGGCATCACTCAATTAGAAGCTCTAAAGACCTTCGTTTTCTCCCGCTCTGTTTGAATCTTGTTGCATCCCATCAAAACCTTGTTCAACATTAGTCGTCGAAGATTTTCATCAAGCTTTTGTTGCGACTACATTCGTCTCTCCATCTTGCATCTTGCCTAAACCCTCGTCCCATCCCATCTGAGCGTTGCTCAAGGTTAATCGTCGAAGGTGGTTCACCCAAAGTTGTCATTGTGGCTGCATTCCTCTCATCACCTGAAGGTATATGCTTCTTCCTTCATGTCTGAAATATGAAGTGTCCATTTGTTTCCTCTTTGTCCCTAAAATTTGTGATTTTTAACCATTTGCTAATTTTCTCTTATGAGAAGCTGGTTTTCGTGCTTGTGAAAATTTTGTGTTTATGTACTTGTTAGTTGTTTGGGTTCGCAAGTATATGGATTATGAGTTATTGTAATGAAAACTTAGGATTTTTGAGTATAGGGTTTGGGATATGTGTTGATGAGACCCATTACACCATAGATGCAGGTGTGTATAGGGCCAAGGTCATAGATAGTATCATACTTAAATTGATTTTTTTATTTCATTTGTTTTTGTCGCTTCATCTGGACACAAGTTGAGATGAGGAAACATAACTGTACTCAATGGAACTCTAGTTGATAATGGATTGTATACCACAAAACAAAGTAAAAATGTTTGGCTACAAAACACAATAAAGATTTAACGAAAAATTTACAATGCTATCAAATTTTGTTGTGTCTATATATTACATTTTTACTTTTACCCTTAATCCCCTAGTGCTTTTATTGTTATCCCTGTTCCTCTATTACTAAGTTTTGCATAATTACAACTGTTGAAAATTAAAATATAATATTTTGATTTATTGATTATTATAGTTTAAAGGTATATAATATTTGATTTAAAGAAAAAAAATATTTTTTTACTTATAAGTAATGTAATTAACTTATATAAACATGTATCCACTGTGTATTCAAACACATGATTTTTATTCAATTAGTCCTTTATCTCTTTTATTTTAATATGGTATCTAAAGTGTGATAAAGTGATATAAACAATTTTGCCTACCTGGTGGACCTATTATCTCTGAAGATAAATGTTTAATAAACCATGTATAACTTTGATTCGTCCTTCTACTCACCACTCATTTTTTAACAAAGAACTTTTCGATCATTGCCCCCTACCATCAGTCACTACCATGTTTCTGACAAATTTTTTTACGAGATCATCATCATCATGGTCAAAATCTTTTGATCTATCTATCTGTAAAATGCATTGGTCCCATCTTTCTATTAGATGCACAAGCCCTATCTTTGTTCCAAATGCACTAACCCTTATATATTTCCTAGATGCACTAGTCCTTACCTATGTTTCAGGTGCACTAGTCCCAACTATGTCTAGATGCGTTGGTTTCGTCGCTAGAAGTAATAGACCTTGTTGCAAGTTTAAATAAGTTAGGTCTCCAACATTATTGGTTTAAAGCTTCCAAACGTAGTTTCAAGAATAACAAATTTTGTCTTGCTTTCCATGAATTTTCTCTCTTGTTGATGATGATTCCATTTATTTGGCTAAGTTTTTTTTTTCTAGCATTTCTCTCCAGCTTGTCCAACATCCTTGAGTTGCTTTTCAAACTAGTGTTTTCTGGTGGACCTTAATATTTTCAAGTTTTCTATTTATTTATTGGGAAAAAATTATTTTCTTGTAACAAGTTAAGAATTTGGTAAGCTTCAACTTAAAGGGAATTGTTGAAAATTAGAATATAATATTCTAATTTATTAATAACTACAATTTAAAAGCACATAACCTTTGATTTAGAGGAAATGAAACATTTTTTATTTATGTATAATTAATGTAACTAACTTATATAAACATACATCCGTTGTGTATTCAAACATGTTATTTTCATTCAATTATTCCTCTATTTTATTTATTTTAACAATTAATATCACCATGATCATGGTTGTTCAAAGTTCACTTCATATAGATTGAACCAAGATTAAATAGAACTACATTAACTAGAAGGAGATTTGAATTTAGGTCAATACCAATAATCACGCATGCAATTTGGAGAATTAGAAGAAATAATATCTCAGAATTGAGGTATCTCATAATTTTATGTCACTTGAGACATCAAAACAAGAATTCATATAGAAGTAATGTAGTAACTAAGAACTAGAATCTTAATCACCTTTAAAAGATCAACAGTGATTGAAGAATTAACATATTTTGGTTAAGTTTTGTTTGACAAGATATAGTGTCAACTACCTAAAGTTTCACCCAACCTAAAAGTATAAGCATCTTTAACTGAAACCAGAAGTTGTACTCAATCTAAAAGGAAAAGAATATCAATTACTTGTTTTGTTCCCCTAAAAGTAACCACTAACCTTCTTCTAATCATGCCAAATTCCAACTTGAAAGTTCTAATGACTTAGAAAATAGAAAATAGTGCATGGAATAAGACATTGAAAATATATTAGAAATAGTTTTTTGAATGTTACATTACCAATTGAAAAAATCATAAAAAGAATATAGAAATAGACTTATTGAAGAGGATATAACAAAACACCTTTATGTTTGTGGATGCATTATCTAAGAATAAATTTTTTTTTCAAATTCAGATTTAATAAAACTAGGTTGGCCCAATGAAATGGCCAACATTGCCCAAGCCTCCGTGGCGTTTTCAACAGTAGAAAAAACGTGTTTTCATCTCTTCAATTGTTTTTATCATCCAACACTAATCCATTCTATAAGCTAGGAAACTTCTCACAAGTAGAATATTGTATATCATTGCCTCTTGCTTTGGTAGAATCTTCTTTTATTTTCCTTTCTTTTGAAGAATGTCCTTCATCTTTTATTTTGGTAACTATTACAGTCAAAAGCATTAAAGCTCTTAAATTTGACGTAGTCTGCCTCATCAATTTCTGTATTGCTTTTTTAACCTATGGAACTGAAGACAAAAATGTAGCAATGGCAAGTTGGTCACTTGTTTTATAGGTTGTATCATTTGTGCCTCAAGGAATTGCAAGACCAGATTAAACATAAATGTTTTCTACAATATTTTGCATTTGAGAACCAATTTTGTTTAAAAAATCCAATCCATGCCTCTTAAATTTGTCAAGAATAGGGAGACCTAGCTTTTGAGCAATACTAGAATTCATAACATTAGCAAAATTCCTTAAAAAATTTGTTTCACAATTCTTTCACACTAATTTTTTATGATGATTCAGAAGCATGTCCACTTGTAGTATCACTATCATGTTTGTGAAATTCATTTCAATTCCTCTTCTCAATGTAATCTGCATTGGAGGCTTTTGAATTACCAGATTCATTAGAAGGCATATTGACCATAGAAGCATATTCATTTAGTTCTCTTGTATCTTCAATGTCATCCATATCATTATTAATATTAAACTATTGGCCCTTTAGAAGATTCAAATTGTTAAAAGACTTTAACTACCTAAATGCGTATTCCACAAAAGAGGGTTAACTAAGTCTATTATGTGGTTAACTGATAATTTATAATGGAAGTACTCCAAGGTCAATTCACAATAGGGAGTTATTTGGCTCTAGCCTATAAGGTTTTAAATGATGTTTCAACCATTATTCAAAACATGTGAAGAAATCTTTAGGAATGTCTACATTGGAAAACATGCATGGTATACTTGTTGGTTAGTTATACACAGAAACAACATTAACTAAGTTTGTTGTTAGGTTAACTGATAATCTATGATAGAAGTACTCCAAGTTCATTTAAAAAGAGTGAGTTATTTGGCTTAAGCCCGTAAAAATTTCTCATGATGTTCGAAGCATCATTCAAAACTTGTAAAGGAATTTTTAGGACTGACTGCATTGGAAAACTTGGTCATTATACTTGTTGGTTAGTCATGAACAAAAACTGGGTTAACTAAGTTTTTTATTTGGTTAATTAATAATTTGTGATAAAAGTATTCCAAGTTCATTTTAGAAAAGAGTTATATGGATCAAGCCTGTAAAAGTTTCACATGATGTTTTAAAAATTATTAAAAACATATGAAAGAATCTTTAGGATTGTCTACATTGGAAAGTATGTTAGGTATAATTGTTGGTTAGTCATACACGAAAAAAAGGTTAACAAAATTTGTTGTGGTTAACTGATTATTTGTGATAAAAGTACTCCAGGTTAATTCACAATAGAGTTATTTGGCTCTAGCCCATAAAATTTGTAAAGATGTTCCACCATCATTCAAAATATGCGAAGGAATCTTTAGGACTGCCTATGATGGAAGCATGTTTGGTATACTTATTGGTTAGTTATGCACTAAAACAATATTAACTAAGTTTGTTGCTTAGTTATCTAATAATCTATAGAAGTACTTCAAGTTCATTTTAGAACAAACACTTAAATAAAGCAGTAAGAAAATGTGAGTTATGCAACATTGAAAGTAAAAGTTACATATGAACAATTTACAACCTATGAGTATTAAAGAAGTTTAAACATACCTAAACCAATGAGCATCAAGTTCAAATAAGGAAACCTTTACCGTTGTAAAATTTACTTGTAGTCCACAATCGAATAACTTGTATGTTGATAGCTCATAAATCTATAAGTGGAGAGATTTTCTTTACCTTTATATAACTTACATGTGAAAAAATCATTGTTGTTTGAAGAAGAATTACAAGGAAGTAGAGTAGGTGGTCAAAAAAATGAGTTTTTGAAATCTAACTATGGATAGAAAGTAAAGGATTGAATATGATAGTAGTACAAATACGTGTATTATATGGAACACTAACTTTAGATACTAAAATTCCTAAAGACAAGTGTCACATGTAATAAATGTTTAAATAGTATTTTCTTTGTTGTACCATAACAAATTAAATGTTTTGACAAATAGATTGACACGGTTAACTTAGCATTTAATTGTGGTTAATTTTTAACATGCGTGCCTAATAGACCAAATGGGGTTCTATCCTAATAAAGTTTCAAACTAATATGTTGGCTTGGTTGTACATTGCATGTAGAAAATATACAATAATTCTCCAAATGAGGGACTACACAAATAAGGGAATGATGGAAGAGTTTCCTTTATCAAACACACCAGGTACTCTATGTGGTTAATTGTGCATAAATATGTGGTTAATTTAATGTTTCAAATGGTTAAACAATATTAAATTATACATGATGTCCCAAAAAATTTACTTTTTAATGTTGTGAAAGTTACCAACAAAAATACATTCAATATGCTATTTGGGAGGCCATTAAGGTTATCCTTCAATGAAATTTTATTGATTCCATGAAATGTGAATCTTTTCATAAAAAATATACATTGGTTAATCTGTTTGTCATTTTGGGTTAATTTGGAACAATTTCTGTTGTGACTTTTTTATATTAGTCTCTTGATGAAAAATGTTTATTTAGTGAATGTACAACCCCTACTTTAGTAGTGTTATAAATATAGTAGGTGTAGAAATTTTGTTTTTTCATTGAAGTTGGGAGATTGGATATTTGTCTTTAGTGGAAAGACCAAGTTCTTGTTATTTAGATGGATCACAACGACTATCGGTCGTTTTCTTTGTATTCAAACTTGATTTGGACCAGATCCAATCCATGAGATATTGTAGAATGTTAGATTAAGTGTGGGCATTAGAATGAGACATGTTTTGATACTGTGTCCTCAAGAAAGATTCAGAAGGGTAAATATGAATGAGTACCGTAAAGAGTGAGAATACCGCATGATTGAGTCTAGAAGACTAAGACAAAAGTTGAAACAGCATGACTTGAGGAAACCAAAGCAACAATCTTGTCAAGTTGAACATGTTAGTGCAAAGTCATTGGAGATGATGATTATCATGATACGATATAATAACAACCTCCATGCAAATATAAATTAATTTTATGAGAATGTTATTTTAAGTGCATTATATATTGATTTTTTATTTTTTTATATTCTTTTCTTGATGTAAAGACATATGTTTATTTTTATGATATAATAAATTTTCTTTTTTTTTTTTATAAAAAAACAAAATTATTTATTTATTTCAAATATTCACATGAATATGCACAAATTTAAAAACAATTAAACATAGTTGTTTACGTGAGTTCGCAGGTAAGTACAAATGGATATTTTAGTATGCGAGGCAAGTAGCGAATGTCTACTACTTGCACTTATTGTCGTTGTCATCTTTACCTACAATATATTTATTTTTTTTTATATTTTATTACTTATTTTAATTTCAATTTAATATAATTAAATGGAAATTGTTAAATAATAAGTAAATATAAATTATATTTTAGTTGTATAGAAAATTTACATTGAATTTTAAAATACATAAAAAACAATACAAGTTACAATTGATAATAACTTCTAAAATATATAAAGAAATTAAAATATATACATAAAAATTAAAATTGAAAGGCTATAAATTTATTAGGAAATAGTCATATAAAAATTTTAATATTAAGAAAAAAATTGCAAAAAAAGAAACAATTACAAAAAAGAATGAGTGATCTTCATGCAATTTTATATTATATTAGTACAAAGTGAGCCATTTTGTGAAAGAGAAACAATTCCTCAACAAGTTTGTACACTATGAAAACTTCACTGCTCTTATTTGTTCAATGGATTTCTTCGAAGGATTTGGACAAAATCTAATTGAGAAATATACAATTAAGATGAAGAAAAAATTCACTAAATTGGAAAAACTTATTAAACATCCTAAAGATAAAATAATATCTTTTTAAATCTAAACAATATCATCGAAAATTGAAATTTTGAATTGTTTCTTAATACTATCTTCCTCAACAAGTTTGTACATTATGAAAGTTTCACTTCTCTTATTTGTTCAATGTCTTTCTTCAAAAGTGGACAAAATCTAATTGAGAAATATACAATTAGGACGAAAACAAAATCCACTAAATTGAACAAACTTATTTTGAATAGACTTATTAAACAACATCCCAAAGATAAAATAATATCCTTTTAAATCTAAACAATATCATCGAAAATTGAAATTGAAATTTTGAATTATTTTCTAATAATTCCTCCCTCAATTAAAATTTTCAAATTTCATCTTCAACTCTTGGTTTATGTTATGAATGCTTGTCACAATTATTTTTCACTTTACAAACTTTGGTATGTTCCTCGCATCTATTTCATGAGTATTAAATGATAACGCTTCTTGTACTTGTATCGTCATTAGCTACCATTATTGGAACACATCACTTGACTTTCACACCACCAGGAAGACTTTTGACACAAGGATCACACATTGGTTCACTAGTTTCCTGGAGTTTCAATACTTGCTCTAGTCACACAACTACACAAATCATCAGCTTGCTCTAAAATACCACTATTTGAAAAAAAGCACAACTTTTCACACACAATGATGAGAAAACACATTGTTAAACAAAACAACATAAACAATCTCACAATTTATTAAACGTGATTTAATCTCTCATATCCACGCCCACAATACAAATTTATCTAACGTAGTTTGGCTCCTCGTAGCTACATCTACAATCTCATTACAAGTTTTTTTATACAAACTTGATGAATTCTACTTTCACATGACCCTCTTTCTCACTTAGGATGATGACTCTCCTTATCATGCTGGGTGATTTTTCTCATCTCAATAATCTCTATTTATGAACTTAGGCATCTCTATTGGCAGTATCTTATGAGTTGCTTAAGTTGAAGATATTGTATTTTAAAACTTTCTCCAATTGGAGACAATATACATGTAAGGTACATTTCTTCAAAACAAGATTTGTGTCTTATATTATATACCATTTCTTAACATAAAAATTCCATCAACCAACACCGACCTAATCCAAAAAAGAGGAAAAATAACCGTAAGAAAAGAAGAATAATAATGAATGAAGTTAATCAAAAGAATAACTACAAAACACTAAATAAAATTTCATAAAAAAAATGTATATTAACTAAACAAAATCAAATCACTCAATCAAAAATCTCAAATGGAACAGGGAACCAACAAATTAATCCAACTCAAATTAGAAGAATAACTAGATTCAATAGATCTAGAAAACTACAATAAAGGGGAAAAGGGGAAAGGAATCTCCATTGACTAGATTCTATAAGAGATGGATCCGTCAACCAGAGGTTAGAACTTCTCCAAAGGATTTACAGTGCGCTAACAGTGTCACAATGGAGTGGCATTGATGGTTGAAGCACAACAATGTTGGCATGAGGAATGACTCTAGAGGGAAATTGGAAAGACAATATATGTAACATCCCAAATCCATATATAATATTAATTTCAAAGTTTACTTTTATCATAGTATGTGGTGAATGTTTAAAG
>JAMLFT010002085.1:0-27289 GCA_026544285.1 Pachyrhizus erosus | reverse complement strand
AACAACACCAACATATTTTATAATTTTTTAAAAAATTGTGAAAAATATTTTCACAAAAAGGACACTCTTATTCAGTTTAAAAAATTAATCAATTTTTCTTTTTAAAATAAAAAATTCACACTAAATAAAATTTTTAAAAACTCTCAATAATAAAATTTCAAAGAAGTGTACTGAAGGTTTATTGAAAAGGTATTTCTGAAAAAAAGTACGCATATCTTGAAAAAGTTTTATTAAAAACAATAATAAGAATCTTTGATTCTCAAAAATTATGTGAAAACATTTTTAAAATATTCATAATTAATCAAACAAATTTTAACTATTCTAAAAAATCTTAATACTTCATATTCATGATTCATAGACACGAAGAAAAAAAAAATCTGCAATTAAATGTTCTGAGCGTATGTTTGGTAGCAAGAAATTGAAGAGATGGGAAAGGATGAAGTTTTTTTTTTTTTTTTGGTTGTATAGGAGGAAGAAAAAGGAAACATAAGTTTAAAAATATGAGATTCGCTTATATTATTTTTTATCTATTTTTATTTATCTTTTTATCTTCTCATATCTTATTATTCTGATTTTAATGAAACAGCTTTTATTTCAATTTTATTTTTCATTCATCTATTTTATTTCTATTTATTATAGTTTTTTCTATTATACCAAACAAAATAAGAGTGAGAGCTTTTCGCCAATGAACATGAAAATTTCACCGCGTGTTACTTGAGACATTCCCTTCAAGGTACTTGGGAATTGGGATCAATCAACATCTGATTCAATCAATGTTATGTGAAACCGTCCTATAACATAATTAGGATTCGGCTCAACTGAAACGAAGAGATGTAAATTGAAAAATGAATTGCATGTGATTTGTCACAAATTATTTTAAGTTAATTACATCGCTTTATCTTTAAAATTAAACAAATTTAATTTTGTATTAATATTTCTATGTAAAATGTTCAAACTCTTATTTCTACTAAAAATTCTTACAACTTCAATCCATTGAATTGATTACATTTTAGTTAAAATTAAAAAGAAAAACTGAACTTCTCTCTTCAAACTCCAAATTTAATTTTATACAATCCTTTTAATTTTATCAATATTTCACAAATTTTTAACATTTAAAGTTAATATATAATTTCTATACTCAGGAAACTCTTCAATTTTAGAAATGTCAATTTAAAGACTTTACATAGAAAAATAACGATTAAACCAAAATTGAATAATTGTATAAATAATAAAAAAATAAATATTCATAATTCCAATAGAAAAAATAAAAACACAACAAAGATTTTACTTAAATTATGTGTGGAACTTACAATCACCATTTCCTAGTAATTTTCTATTACAATCTCTTTATAAAAATGTGTGCTGCATTGTCCACCGATGAGATTACCTCTTTGCATCATCATGGTAAAAGATGGAATTAGAATATGATACTTCATTAGAAACTTTTAACAAATGACCATTAATTTGTAACATCATTACCTCGGCAGGTACTTTTTTCGGTCAATGGATTTGTTCGTGTTCAGTTAATTTTGTAACTCTTTCACGAGTCCGTAAATTTTGAAATGGTGTATATAAAAACGATATCATACTTTTTTATTTTGAAAAGAATTATTCTAATTCCTTAACCCCTAAACTCCTTTAATTGAATGTAGATTAGTTCTGCTTCTACCGATAATATAGCACAGAATGCAACATTTGTACGGATAAAGTATTGCATTATACAGTCAGTAAATAAAGAATTTTATGGTTAAATATGGGGAGTTTGCGATGCACCAATACTCGTTCTAACATCGTTCCAATTCTCCCAGAACGACGGTTAGAAACATGAATACAACCGCAAGCTAAACATCTAAAACACCTACTTCCATAATTTTTCATCAATCTAACAAGATTTATTATGTCTTTCAGATCACTGTGGTCTCTTTTTAGAATTTGAGAATGAAAATTTGAAGGACAGGATAAATAAAATTATACGAAAACCTGACTTGGATGCTTAATTGAATCTTAGCCCAAGTGGATGTATTAATCTTACAAAAATCGTAACTTCATTCACAGCAGCGCCCTATTTGTCTTAATCGATTGGGCTCCGTGCCTTGAGTCGTCAACACTTTCAAGCCTCAGGTGCAATTGCTGAAGGACACAAAATAACATATCTTTAAAATCTCGTTTCAAAAATAGTCCATCACCCATAGATAAAGGAAGAAAATGGAAGGCATTATATGTACGAATTTCAACAAATAGGCATAAATTGAATTGTAATTTCGTTGCCCTGGATTTGTTTTCCAGAATTTTTTTATCTGTTCAGCCACAATGATTAATTCAGCATTGGTGGAGGTACCAACCTTGATTTCCTAGCTCCTTAAAGTCCATTAAATTAGTAGGGATGATATCGGCCACGCCCACGATTGCGGTTATTATCATTACTGCGTTTCCCACCACTTGAGCTACCACCACCACTCCTCCCATGTCGGGATACTGGCATTGGAGCAGGCTGTTGAAATCCTGGCTGTTGCCTAAAGGTATAGCCCCGCAAAATAACCAAAGAAATAAAACAAACTCAGATATATATGATGCCAATTGTGAATTGTTATACCAGTGTGGAAAAGGCTAACATGTCACCGTGCATGAATAGAAATGATGGGTTGAACATCTAAAACTAGATAAATCCTGATGACACTCACAATACATATCCAATCCTTCCATCTGGTAAAAGCATTGGCATCATTGCCATGCCAGCAGGGGTTGGTCCAGGACCATACATCAGTGGCTGCACGTTTAAGGACGTCAACATCAGTAAGAGACATATAGAGCAGTAAATGCACCAAGTATCTGCAGTGTTACTTAAAAAAGTAGAGAGGAGTGTATTTCATTGCTTTAAATGTAACGCTTGACTAAAAGCTAGTGAGATTAGTGCAGATTGAGATAAACTGGATACAGCGATTACAATTTTCCATGCACCAATGGTTCAAATCATATGATACAATGATCTAACTAGTGTGATTCAGTATATCTATTGTCAATACATATGATAATATAATTAAGGCTAAAATACACTTCTAATTATTTTTATCTTCAATTATATTCAGTTTGATCTCTTACCTTACATAAAATTTTCTTTTATATTTTTAAAGAGAGTTGAAATGGTCCTTTCGAAATAATAATTGTTTTTTATTTTGGAACATGCTTTTGAACATTATTAGATTAATTTAAAACGTGAAACTTATCCTATTAGATTCATGTACATAAAAATTATAAAATCCAACTGATATTCAAACTAAAAAGAGCTATAAACAAGGTGAACATTGTGTCAAAAATGAATCCAATGAACAAACAAAAAATTGAAAATTTTAATATTAGATTCTTTTTGTGTTGTTTATGAGACTCATTTTTCATGTGATTTTTACCTTATGGTCCTTCTAGTCATGACATTAGTTGGATTCCGTAGTTTTCATATATAGGTGAATTTAATGGGAAAATTTTTATATATCAAATTAGTCAAAAAAATGTTCAAAATCGTGTTTCAAAATAAAAAATAATCATTGCTTCAAAAGAACTATTTTAACTCACTTTAAAAATAAAAAGGATTAAATTAAACTTTTTAAAAGATAAAAATTTAGACTGAATATAATAAAAAACATAAAAGATTAAAAGTATTTTAGCCTAAAATTAACAAAAGATATCGATACATGTTCCAACTTGTAAAGAGACCCTAAATCCACAAATTGAAGATCATGTTAACCTGTTTCTCCGATGGTTGAGGCCAACATAAGTCCATTAACAGCTAACTAAAAACGGACTGTTCAAGGCATTAATCATCCCAAATGATAATTTTTTTCATGCTTTACAATTAAGTGCAACTCACTGCTGTAACCTATCAAGGTGAGACAAGCACAGTTGCTGCAGTGTGTTTATGGGAAGCATATTCCTACCCAACCACCAACCCTCTTTTTTTAGAATACTGCAAGACTAAAAGGTTGACCTCTACCAGTCAAAGAGCAACTTACTTGTGCAAAGCCAGCAGCACCATATCCTCCACCTATAGCACCTCCAACCATACCATAACCAAGATGAGGTGAATAAGTGGGAAGTAAAGCTGGCTTCTGTGAATTTGCTGCCCCGAATGACTTCTGATCAGCTTGTGGCTTTGCTAGTGAACACTCCAACGTTTGTCCTATACGTCCCAGAAAAAACAATGCTTACCATATACAACAGTCCAATCCACTATTATTAAAGAAAACATTTTGGAAAAGAGGTATTCATAAAGGAAAATAAAAACTACCATCAATTTCATATTTCTCTGTGTTCTTCAGAGTCATCATGGCACTTGACCTTTCAGCAAAGTGCACAAAACCAAATCTGCTTTTTTCTTGCCCAGCTTTAGCAGAAGGGATAACAACTTTTGTGATCTTTCCATGATGTTCGAACAGCTTCTTAAGACAATCCTGGGTAATGTTTTCTGGAAGGTTCTTTACATACACAGCTTTTACCTGTAACAAGAACCAAGACTCAGTTATACAACTTTCTATAAAGCATAACAAAAAATGCAACAAGCATTTCATGGGTAAAACAACAGGAAGGTTGATCCCATAATCACAACATCTGCACAGACAATATAACATGAAATACAATAATCAATGATACAGGAAAGTTAATCCCAGGGCCAGCTCAATAGCAAGACTGATAAAGCCCTTGCTTTAAGCCCACCCAAAATAATTTTACTTACTAATAATTTTTGAAAAAAAATTACAAAGTCAGTAATTAATTAATAAACAATAATAGTTTATTAGAAGTAACTAGATATTTTTTTTAAGAGGGTCCCTCTTCCTATTATAACTCTCCCTTGTCATAAAAGCATTATCTGTTCATTAATGAAAAACAGATAGCAATATACTATAGCCCAGAACACGAAGCAGAGATGCAGGAAGCAGTATTGCACTAAGACAGAAAATGGACTATCCAAATTCCCAAACAAGGTTTTTTTTTTAGTTTTGTGTGTATTGAAATTTTAAAAAATGGAAATTCAATAGGTTCGACCATTTTTTCCTTAGCTTCAATGGCAATTGGCAGGTGCAATTTCACCAAAGCAGTAGTGAAAAAGTAGCATACAACGACACACTATTTGAAAAATGTCACATTAAGTATGCTGCATGGTGGAAGAAGGGTTGTCTCACCATTTAATTGCTGGATTGGATGGTTTTATTTGGCATGGGTTATCATTATCCCATTGCTTTATGTTCTATTTTTTAGTGTGTTGATCGGAGATGACCTCTTGGAGGCTTGGAAATTTTGCCTACTCTATCCTCTTTTTATTGCTACTATCAATGTTTGTCTTTTGAATGCACCATTGGTGGTTATATTTTATTTTATTTTGTCTATTTGCAGCTGTTATAACTCATTATAGGATTGACCCAGGGCCAAGAGTCCAGGTCAGCCCAATGTTTATATAGGCTTATAAATGAGACCTTTTGAAACTAAAGAAAGTAATTTATTAAAAGTATAATGATTTTATTTGAAATTTTTAAGAATGCAAAATTACTCATTAAATTCTCAATCAATTTCATCTATCTTTTAATCCTAAAAAACAAGGTGTAAGTGTTTTACCCAGTGGAAAAAAGACAGAATATAACTGTGGTGATCAGAAAGTACATACAGAGAAGATGAAATAACATTAATTGGTTAAGAGCACCAAGGAACAAATGGTGTCTATTGTCAGTCTTATTTAATTTAATTTTGTCTAAACTATTAGTTTGATTAACAAAGAAGAGAAAAGGAATTTTAAATGAAATTTATAAATAGGAGTAGCACCAGCTATAGGCACTCCCATTATTTTCACGTGAATATAGTCTTTCATATATATAAGACTTGTTAATGTTTATTTGCGTATTGTCGTCATTTTGAATAGTAAAAGATACATTATATCTTCATAAAATATGAGTCATTATTCAAATAATTGCATTATGCTATACAATGCATGAAGAGGTTGCAGATGAAAAAATAAGATCTAAACATTATGCTATACCCTAAACTATAGCCATGCAAGACTATCAACAACTATGATCTAGATTGATATTTCAGCATAATGCAAGTCATAAATCATATATGATAGCCTACAGAAAATTTTTGCTACAAAATTTTGAGGGAAGTTATTTATAAGATTTAAATAAACATATAATAAATCACCTGAGAGGTTGCAGATGATTCAGAATTCCTTGGATCAGCCCAGCTCACTGTTGGAGCATTGCTGTCAAGTTTAAAGTTTGAGTTTGACATTTTCTGCCTTGAATATTCTGCACAAGCATGATTGTAATACTCAATAAAAGCAAATCCCCGGTTACGGCCAGAGTTCTGTGGGTCCTGTAACAATGAAACAGTTTGCCAGGTCATGGTAGAAATTACCCATCATACAATGCACTTTGTAGTTTTGGTTTTAAAAAGGTGTTAACACATAAAATCAAACCATACGGCATATAATAGAAATGATGTCAACAAACCTTCAACAGTTCCACAGAAATTACTCCAGGACCAATCTCTGCAACAACTTTCTTCATATCTCCTTCAGTCCAATTTCTAGGAACATTACCAATGAACAACCTGTGCTTAACTTGAGATGTTGAGCACTTTATTCTTTTTCCCTGGAAACTCAGAAAAAGAAAGTGAATTAATTCAGATAACAGTATTACAGGCTAGGGTGGGCCACTAGCCAGCTAAACAGATAGGATATAGAATATTTTAAAATTATAAGGTAAACAAATCAAAAGATGGGACCCTGGAGTAAATGACCTAATCAATGAACAAAATAACAACTAGAAATTAGAGAAAATAACAATAACAAGTGTACCAAAATACCTTAAATTCAGAATTGTTCAGCTCTTCAATAGCCTTGGATGCCAATTCCTTTGTCTTGAAGGTCACAAAAGCATAACCTTTTGCTTCACTGGATTCTTTTCCCTTCATTATCCTAACCTGTACAAATTTATTCAGTTTAGGCAGTCGTGAAAAAGGGAAAAAAAGGATAGAAGAATTTCATGTATCTCACCTCTGAAACTTCTCCCACAGATTGGCAAAAGACCCTCAAATCTTCTTCAGAAACATTTTGAGGAATGCCCCCAATGTAAACCTCAGACCCATGAGGTGGAAGCGCAAGAAGCTCGGCATGTTTCTTTTTCTCCACTTCATCCTTAGTGTCTGCCACTCTTGTCTCATCTTCATCATCTGAGGGCTTAGTCTCTACTTCTTCCTCCTCTTCCTCCTCCTCTTCCTCCTCCTCTTCTTCCTCTTCCACTTCTTCCTCCTCCTCTACTTCTTCATACTCAACTTCTTCCTCCATTGTCTCCTCTTGATCATTGTCCCCATCAAAGTCTACTTGCTCATCAGAATCTGTAGGTTTCTCAGGTTCACTGTTCCCCTCTGGTGACTCTGAATTTTGGGCCATTAAATCTCTCTGCCTTGTCCCAGGCATTTTTTGCATCTAGAAAAGCAAACTTGCAGGGGAACTGTGAAGGAAGCGCAGATGCCAGAAGCATTCACAGAAGAGAGATTGCAAATATGGTAAGGGGGAAACAATATGAGAGGCCAAATGGAATAGCAGAGTAAGAATTTTGATTGAAACTGTTTCATGAGGTATGGACCAAGGAGTAGCAATATGGTTGATTTTTAATCCAGGGATCATTATAATAAAACAACAAAAGTAACAGAGACACGCAAGAGAGAACTCCGAAAGAAAAATCAAGAGGATAACAATGCTCAACAGGCCAATCAAAGACAAAAACATCTATGGAATTAACTAAGATGCTGAGAGTTGCCTGGAAAATAGCGGCCAGTTTAATTGTTTAACTATTTGTCGGAGGACAATGTACACAGAGAACAAGGTGGAAAAGGAACAAAAGTAAGAAATAAGAAACTGAACTATATATAAAATGTACATTAAAAAAATTAAAATTACAAAAATTATATAAACTGAACTATACTAAAGAGCAATACATTCTACTCCAAAGCCCTCCCTCCTTAACTAGGTTTAATTGGAGACTAAGATATGTCATATTATCTCAGTTCTTTTGAGATATGAAAAACAATGTTAATGCTCCCTAAGAAATATAGAGCTTTTACTATGAAATTTCACGTGAGAATCTGCTGTCTAAGAACCATACATCTACCAAGTGATTCCCATTGAACGATTTGCTACGTAGAATAACCTAGCTAATCTCATGGAATATCAATAAAACTATCTGAACTTGATAAAAGAAAAAAAAAAGTAAAGCCATGGGAATTTGTTTGTTAATAAATGCTACGGCAAGGGAAGCGAATGTACCTGATTGCGGGCGAGTTGAAATCAAAATGAATGCTCCAAAATCGTTACGTTCCAAACCCTAATTCTGTGCGCGCGCGCGCTCTTATGCTTGTGGTGGCCAAATTCACTGTTGCTCGCCGGTGTACGGGGGGATTTTGCCTTGGGCCTTTGGACCGGGCCTTTTATCCCTTCCTCATCTACGGCAATTAAATATTTTTTTTTTATGATTAACTTTAAAAAATTGATCAATTCAAATTGAACCTCGGAAGATGAAAGGTGTGTTTGGCTGGGTCATGGATGGAAAGAAAATAAAAGGACGAAAAAAATTTGAAATTTAGATTAAAAAGATTACACGTGTAAGTGAATACGAATTATCTACACATTTACACGTGTAAGTGTAAATATATTTTTTAAGTTGAATTTATTGAAATGGTATATGAATTCTCTTATCTTTATTATATAATTTTAATCTTTTAAATTGTGAATTTATATTTTTTTAATTATTGGTAATTTTAATTTAACTGTAAATGTTTCGTATTAGGTTAGATTAAATTTGGTTTAATTTTAAACAGTTGAATTTAGTTTAATTTATAACTTAACCTAATAAAATATATTTGGATTGATTTTGTTGTATTTTTATTAAGCAACTTACTTTGAATTAATTCGATCTTAGTTGAGTTAATTTAAATTAAATAGTCAGGATAATTAATTAAAATAATAATATATTTTTTTTAAAATAAAATAAAAATAAAGTATTTAGTTATTTTGAGTTTAATTAGGTTTTTTTTTCTAATATATTTTTTAAAAGGAATAAAACAACTTATCATAATTAAAATATATTTAAAAGGTGTCTTATATCTTATTCTTAATGACTTTGTAATAATTAAAATATAATTGCATATTGACTAATGTTGCTTTGTTTGCTTGTGTAATCTTAAATGAATATGAATAAACAAATATCAATTGACAATAGTTGCCAGAGATAGATTAATTTTAATAGAGTTAATTATGTTTTTAGTTTCTAAAATTTGAAATAAATTTAGTTTGTCTCTCAAATTTCAAAAAATTAATTCTATTTTTTTAGATTTGAAAAAGTATGATTTTCTTTTCTATTAAGTTGTTTTTAGTTCTTCAAATTTAATATTTAGGAATTAAAACTATATTTTTTTCAAATATGATAAACTAAAATGAGCTTTTTGAAATTTGGGAGACCAAAATCAAACTCATCCCAAATTTTAGAAACTAAAAACATAATTAAGTTATTCTAATATTATATATACTTAACATTTTGTCAATATTAGGCTATGTATCTTTTACATTGTATGCGTTATGCATCAAAGTATTAGTTAGATACATGATTACAATTTTTGTTTTACCTATATTCTTTCTTAGGATTACGATGCACACATTACATATAGACAAAATTAGAATAATTACTATTTTATTATTAATATTATATGTATATATCGTTGGGTTGGATTCATTGAATTTTGAAATTTATTAGCCCAACACTCCAATTCAATTATAATTAGATTAGTCAAAATAAACTTAAACCAACTTGATGATCTAACTCAATCCAACCTAACTAGTTAAAATGAAGTTGTGTCATATTGGGTTAATCAAATTTGTAGGTTGCTTGTGACTTGTTTACACCCCTGTAAAAAAATGGTAAAAAGAATAAAAGATTACTTTTTTATTCTATAAATTAATTTCTCTCTCAATTTTACTTCTCTTTAATCAAACCAAATAAAAGAAAATATATCATTTCTATATATTTTTTTTATTTTATGTTCATCTTAACTGAACATACAATAAAGGTGATGTCATCATTTGGACTTGTAATTATATTAAAGAGAATATTAGTAACATATTTTGTAATTCATTCTTTATTATTAATTAAAAAATTATCAAAACTTACAAAATTACAAGTGAAACTCATTAAATAAGAAGTGAATTCTATAAAAATTGTTATTTTTAATAAATTTTAATCAATAATAAAGAATATATTTAAAAGAATATATCAGAAAGTGTTTTTAACATTTATCTATTTTGAAAATATATATGCAATTTTACTTGAACAATAATATTTTATAGCTTAAGGTGTTGCTAAAAAAGTAAGGATTTGATTTATTTACTAATTTATAAATAAATTAATTTTCAACTATGATTAAGTTAAGATAAATGTCATTATATGTGATCATTCCTATAATTTTATTATCTTTTTTCAATTAAATTTAAACTAAATTAAAACATTTTTGTTTAATAATCATTTATTTATCATAACAAAAATTTTGAACGTACAAATATATCAATAACTTTGATATAATAAAATAGTAATTATTTTGAAATAGGTCTCCAAAAGGTCTAATCTTAGTAAGGCTCAAATTAAATTAGTAAACCTATAAGTTGAAATCAAACCCCAACTCAACTAAGAAAGCACCACGACCTATGAATATTTTTTCTATCTTAAACAAAGTATTGTGGTTGGATCATGAGAGAATCCAATCACGTTCCATCCTATCTCAAAAGGAACATCGCTAACTAAAAAACATAAATAAGCATAAGCATCACCAATAATGTTCATTGACTAAAAAGGACTCAAGGCACACAAGGATTATTAATTTTATTAAGGAGTGACAATCATCCAACGACTTCTAATACTATCATAAATGAATTAGTCATCGACTAAACCAATGTATTGAGTTAATAGATCTCTAATCAAACTAGAGTCAAATGTTAAATTGTACGAGCTAGTATAATGGTAAGTACTAAAGGAATCACTATTATCCTATCAAGTGCCTTTACACAAGGAGGTTAATATTAGACCTAAAACTAAGGTGTATTGAAATTTGAATTGTGTTATCTTTTATGTCCCTAATGCATGTATTCTTTTAATATATCATTTGGTTTCTTCAATAATTGTAGAGAAAGAAAGATAATAATGTTCATTGAAGTAGAATTTTCAGTTATTCCTCTCTCCATTTTCAATTGTCTATCTTTCATGTTTTTTTTCCTTAACCTTACCTTTAACTCATTGTCATCTAACTCTGACCATGATCCTTGCATAATTTACTACACAATTTTTGCATCATTCGTTGCACCTATTGTGACTATTGGGTTGTCTAATTAATCCTTCTATGGTTTATCATTGTGATAGATGAGTGGAACATTAATAAGCAATGTTGCAAGGAGATGTGAGGGATCCTTGGTTGCTAGAATATCCTTAATTGCTAAAATGTGTCAGAATGTGTCATTGTTAAGCATGTTTGCTGGTGACACCTACATTAACAACATAAATGAATGTTAGGAGGTTATATGACAATTGAAAGTAGAATTATCATAGATTGGTTTGGATAAGTTTTGAACTAAAAAGTCACTCAATCCGAAGATTACAACAATTTGTAGTTTCATTTAGTACGAATTATTTCCATGAAAAAAATTCAATCCAATTGAATCCGATAAAATGTGATTTAGATTGGATTGGATAAATTGATTTTTGCTTGCATTTTTAATTTCTTATCATTAAATGCATTTAACTCTAGATATTGAAGACTATTTTTACAATAAGTGAACAATTTGTAGGTTTAACTATACCATGAACCTATTTAAAATTAAAGAATACATAAAATGAAAAAGAAGGATGGTAATCAATCAATTGATTATATTACGTTGTATTTTTTCTAAGAATATAGAAATATATACACACACACGTGTGTATTCAAAATGAAAGTTAAGGAGAACAAAGTATATATTACGTTGGATGCATGCTTTTTTTTTTTTATATATAAAATAGTGGTGAACAAGAGGGGCTATAGTCCCAAAGAAAAACCTTTTTTAAAAACCAAGAGGAAATAAAATACAAGATATATAAACTAGAATATAACAAAATAGAAAGTTTGAAAAAACATGAAAAATTTTACCCTCCCCTTCAAGAGACAACCCAAATTTTGCAAGAGCATTGATCACTTGGTTTGCTTCCTTATAAATATGAGACCATGAGTATAGTCTCTCTTTAAAAATAAAATCCTTGATTACCTTAATCAATTGGAAACAATTATGTGTATAGTCATATGTTCCCTTAATTAGAGAAATCGCATGTATGAAATCAAATTCAATTAAAAGCTTGGAGAAACCTCTAGACCATACAATCTGCAAACCTCAAGTTTGCAAAGACTAACCTAAATTTGATTCAAACCTATCGATTATGTTAAAAAAATTATCCAAAAACACAATTTTCATCAATTTTGATTTTTTTTTGGTTTAATTTGTAGGTTTTTTTTTATATGAATACCCACTCTTAGTAAAAAGCCATAAGGTGTTTGAGAATGGTGGATTTAGAAGTTGGTGTTCTTCATTTGCACCTTTATTTTAAATTTTTCATATTGGCTTACTTCAAAAATCATCATGTCGCTAATTTTTCTAAAAATTAGCCAAGTTAGGCTAAGTTGCATTGAGTTGTTTGTATATTCAATCAAATAAATTGATATTGTTCAACCAATTCAATTGATCAATCCGAGTTTGCTAACATCTAGATAAATGACCATCTTATATCAAGTTCTCACTCAACTCATGCTTATAAGTAATGTCACTCGCATATGAATAACAAATAAACTTATGTGCACAAATAACATTAGTCAAATAATGTTTCTGTTATCAATCTTAAAATTTTGTCCAAAATTTTTATTTTATTTTCTAAAGTCATAAAATTGATAGTAAATGTTTAAAATTAGTTGTTAATAATGTCAAAAAATTCCTCTACAGACAAAAAAAAGTCTAGAGAGCCCATTTGTATTCAATTGGTGTCATAACATCACGGATCAAAATGATAACATCTATACATATAAGGACAGATTTAATAAATTTTTATGTATAGGAACCGTGTTGAAAATTTGCAACAAATAAAGGGCTAAATCATGCATTTAACCAAATGTGAAGGAATGTGAATTGTCCTATATATTTGTTTCACAATCTTCAGTGCAGACGAGCTGCATGAGCATGAGTAAAAGCTGCATGCTAAGCATGAAATGCCAGAATCTGATGTAAAATGCTACTACCACTTCAGTAACTAGGCCGAATAGCACTGAGAACTTAATAAAGTTACCACAGATTCATGGTCAATGTAAAAAGAAAACCAACAATCCACTTCTCAATCTATCTTATGAACGAAATCAATTTTCCGGCTAATCATTAAAATTGAAGAGATAGAAGGTGTTTTAAAAACCAAAATACGATCCCCATTTCACATGACCCAAAAAGATAAAAATCTCCATATTTTAATTATAGTTAGTAAAAACTATTTACCTAGAGAATCCAAAACAAATTATCAAAAATTGCAGCTAGTTAAGCCACTAGGATTGGGACCATTGAGCTAGTGCTGAAGGGCTAGGGTAGTTTTTACACGAGATCAAACCTGTTGTCACCATTATATTAGGAAAAAAATGAAAAAACATTGTTGCCAACACAACGATTGTCTCCTCTAGTATTCCCCATGATAGACAGGCCTTCGTATCATCAGACAAACTTGTTATAACTCACAGGAACAAGTGTTTAAATTCTCCATTTGCTAGCTGACAAAGCTTGTTGTAGATTTCCATATCTGCCAAGATAGGAAAAAGTTCATCAGAAACCACAGCTTCATAAACTTAAGAATGTCATTAAGAACAGTGACAAAATATAAAATTATTTTGAGGAGTGGGAGGGAAAAACAATACCAATGGCATCACCAAAATTGGTCCATATCTCAGCACCAATTGACTTATCACTGTTAACAATACCCAAAACTTCTACAAAAGTTGTAAGAGGAGCAGGTGGGGGTGATCCTTTTACAACTAGCTGTTTCTCATCTGTTGATTTTCCAATGACAACTCCACCATCAGATCGCACAACCTGCATCATGACCCGTACCCTCCTTCCAACATAGAATTGCAACAGTTCCGCATTGATCAATGCTGCAGGATTTGATATATCCATATTCTGCAAAAGAAACAACCGCCTTTCATTTATACAAAAATCCTGTCTCGCAATTTACTCTGGTTCAAATTTCAAATATTCCGTAACTGAGGAAAACTACATTTAGAGCTTATAATACCCTGGAAATTGGCATTACCTACAATTGTTGTTCATTAAATAGCAGACCATGCTGCCAAAGGTGCACATTCCAGACTTATAACACGAGCAGCAGCCCAGCAATTTGAGGTTATGTGAGAAATGGTAATTACACTGATTAAGAGCTCACAAGCCCAAATCTCTAAATGGCACAAGGTTTCACAATTACAACATATATCGCAAAAGAAAAAATCACATAAGGTGAGAGATGGCTTCATGGTTAATTATCAGTTACAAAGCAGGCAGGATTAGTCCAACAATCATTTTAGTGAAAATACAAGGTCAAAAAAAAAAAAAAAAAAAACTGCAAGAGATTACACTCAACATGCATTAAGGCTATGTTTAGATATCTGACTCTGGATGGAACGATACAGAACAAAATCAACATACTATGGTGTGGATATTTTAAGATGAACTAGAAGAAAGAGTGGATTTCATGTTTGAAAAATAAAAAGAAATTAGAAAGATAAAAGTATAAGATGAAATGAGATGAGATAAATTGCATTGAGTTTTCTTTTAATGTCAAATTATTTGATGCTCCTCTATTCCATCCCTTTTCAACGATCTAAACAAAGCTTGGGGATTTTCTCTCTTTGGCCATGAATTGAACTCTACAAAACTCGCCCAACTTATTTGAGAATGTAACAATTGTTCAATTAATCATGAAGACGACAGTGTTTATCGAGCAAAGAGATGTTATTTATGTTGTTGAAGAAATTTCCACAGGTGAAAGAGAGTGCTAAAAAGAAGCATGAAACATGGTTTGTTATGAATGGAAGATGAATTGAAGGAATTGTTACCTGATTGATTGATTGATTGATTGATTGAATTCAGAAGCTAATTGTTGTGAAAGAAAAGGGCAACCCTGAAGCACGAGAGAGCGCGGGTTCTACCTTTCAGTCCGGATTTTGATGGTTTTAATAATTAAAAAAATAGGTTAATTTCAAATTTTAGCCCTATATAAGTGAACCTGGTTTATATAAGACAATAAAAAAGTGTTTGATTTTATTCCAACACGAGAAAATATTTTCAAATTAGTTCTTGTTATTTATAATTCATCACTCACTACCGTTCTACATTATAAATCTTATGTATGTAAAGAAACAAAATAGAATAATTGTATTAAATAAGAGTATTTTTATGTACCAAAATAAATATGACTATTTTTTTAACGTAAGTAATTTTAAATTTTTTTAATTTTTCTGAATTCTTTATCTTTTTTAATCTTTATTTTTATTTTTTAAAAATTAAATTTTAACATTTTTTACAAAAATTACTAATTATTAAAATTGACCTTATATTATATTATAAATTATTTATCATAAATTTAAAATATAATTTATATATTTCAAAATATTTTTTATCATCAATTTTAATTATAATATAATTTATATATTTAAAATAATTTTTTTAATAAATTCTAGTTATATAAAAGTTTATCCTCTACAAGGCTAAAATACAAATAAATTATGACGTGGTTTTGACTTTTGACGCATATTGAAAAACTAGTTTTTAAATTTATTTACTATCATTTTTTTTTGCAAACTTATTTACTGTTAGTTTGATATAGTTTTTTTTAAATGATTTTGATGTAAAATAATCAATTAATAATTTTTAGAAATTTAAAAAATATAAATCAATTTACGTTTAGTTAAAAGAAATAGTTGACTTTATGATAAGTTATGAAAACATAACTTTTGATTCTAATCACATTTAAAAATGTTAGGGACAAATTATTTGTGAGGATTTCAATGCTTCTGAAAATTTGAAGTTCATTATTATTTTTTTAACAATATTTTTTCTAAAGAATATTATTTTCTCGTACTATTGTAATTATTATTCTAAAAAAATTTAAATAAATCAAAAAAATTATTTAATAGATGAAAGAAAGTAACAATTTTATTAAATTAATCTTAATCTTAATTAATTTTATTAAATATGATACAAGATAATAAAAATAAAAATAATTATACTATATTATAAAATTAAAATAATAATTATTTTAGAATAATTTTTTTACATAACAAATAAAAATGAGATAGAGAGAGTATTCTCTTATTACTCTCAAATTTTTCAATAGTTTTTTCCTTTTCACCTTTATGCATATTTTTTTAAAAAATTATTATATAACAATTGATGTTTTTTATTGTATTCAAAGGAAATTAATTATCTTATAATCATTTTTCAACAAACTAATTCAAACAAAATAAATTTATTATTGATAGTAGAACCCGTTTGTTACATCCAATACACATTGTTATTTTAAAAAATAAAAATAAACAAGAAAGGTATTGAAAATTGAAATAGTGTATCAATTGCTGGCTACAAATAAATAACATAATTGTTCAATGCATGCATGGATTATACAGATTCATGAGAATATAAACTTGTATGTCATATTAAGAAAGTTGGTTAGTTTGAAAACTGGTACACAACCACTGGATTAACTGACTCAACGAATCCTAAATACTTGAACGCTTAACCGACGAACAACGGTAACCATTGCTCATTAGAAATGTATCTAAATAAATACATGTAACTTGCACTCAGATGTGTATCATCAGGTACATCGCAAAAAGCATACATGATGATCGTTCCAACATTAGTATTGTTGGGACTGAGGATTTATTTGTGAAACCAAAAATTATATGAACAAATTTATATAAAAGGGAAGGGATACGACCAAGAAAACCAACCTAAAACAATGTCTATAATCTTCAACATTTCTCCCTTAACTTCTTGGTTATGGCAAAGGCAACACCTGCCACAGCCACAATTATGCCTGAAACAATAACGGCTGATTTTAGTGTCTGCAAAGCATCCTTCTTTTTCGTTTCCTTTTTCTTTTGTTTGGCCTCAGTTTGTTCCTTCAAATAGTCAAGCAAGCATATTATTCATATAGCAACAATCAGTGCAAGGCATATACATAACAAACAATAACATATAATACTGGGAAAAATCCAAGACATTGATATGGTTAAAATAATGTATATATATATAAGAACAGCTCTCATCCTATAAATAAGCTTTTAGGATTAAGATAAATTATTGGACCGTTTATTATATTATATATACCAAGTTTAATAGAGGTTGTATTAGAAAAAAATTCAAAACTTGCATACTGATATGATAAAAATAATATATAAATAAGAGCAACCATCATAAGCTTGCATTTGGGGTTATACATGTATAGAAAAAAGAGTGGTTCCAATATTCAAATGGCATGATTTTTATGGGTAGTACCTTGGATTTTTTTGTAGCAGCTACCTCTGATGATACAGAATCAACTTGAACATGAACATTGTGCCCAGGATTCAGTTCCCCATCAACATTTGCTGGTGGAAACGATATATCTGAACTCACTGGTGGGCTTCCCATTTTCTTCCTCTAGCTTTTACTTAAGAATAATACTCTGTAACCTTCTTTTTTAATTCAATAGTAGGAGAGAAGGGAGAGGAGAAAAAAGAACACATTCATGACCAAGATTTCATGGCCAATTCAATGCCAAAATATTGCTCTAATTAATTGACACGTGCCAGTGTTCCAAATATTGAGGCTATTAGAGCTTTATGGTTCCTTCCTGTTCTCAAACTTACCGAGATAATTGTTCAGACTCCGCTAAACTTTAGGTGGTTAGGACCAAAAAAAAAAAAAGCATAGGGTCTTCTGTCTTCTAAATATTGCTATTCCGATTATTTTAGCTCCACATTTTTTTAGTTAACCTAAAATGTACCAGACTATCCGAACATAGGGCATAACTCGGTTTATTATACATTCCGTTTTAACATAACTGATTTAACGGTGTAAATAACTTCAGTTATTTATTAATGGTTTGAGTTTAACTGAAAGGATAAGTCTCTTATAATGTATTTAGTTGAAACTTTTACTTGAAGAAATATTCCTCATATCTACTACCTCCCATGCCAGGGATAATTGCTTTCAACAAAGAATATGTGTGAGAAATAAAAATAAAATAAAAATTTAGTAATTTGTGAATTATTTAAATTAACATACCGAATATTCATTCAAACTCATTTGTTTAAAGGAAATCAAATTTATAGTTAAACTTGATTATTTATTGAAAACTTAAACTTGAATTTAACATTAATAGTTCGTGAATTGTTTGTATGAGTATATCTATATAGATAATTGAAATTTTATTTTTTATATTTACTTAAAAAAATGTATTATTGTCCATTGATATCTTATATATTTATCATTTACTCAATGCCAATTTTTAAGAATTACATTTTATATGAATGATCATAAATTTTCTTCAAATAAAGTAAGCATTTTCACAATAAAAAATTGCATCTTCAATCTTAAAAACATCTTTATGACTGGAAAATTTTATTTTATTACAATTTTACTATTTTAATATTTGACATAAATATTTATTAAGTACTAAATTAATAAAAAAAAGTATTTAAAAATAAACATAATAAAGAAAAAAATAATTAACTCATAAACTAGCCAACAAATCAAGATCAATCTTTTATCCAAATTAAATTAAAGCTTTAAATTTAAATGAGTAAACTTGAATTATTAATTAATTTTCACAAGTTAAGCTTGAATTTACACTCTTACTCAATGCTATCTTGTGGAAAAAGAAAACAAAAAATTAGAAGTTATCACCAATAAAAACATCATAGCACATGTTTAATTAAAATTAAGAAAAACTTAAAAAAATATTTTTACTTTTGAAAACAACAATTTCTTACTTCTTCATTTGACACATTGATATTTGTTATCATGCATTACATTTTGTAAAAATAATTTTCAAATTTTAATCCAAACATAGTCATACTTTATTTATTTTGGTTCAAAAAATCAAATGATGTACAAACATAAGATACTTAACACCAAAGTTTGTGTATAAAGGGGATTTTGCAAGGACCATTGTTTACCAAAATTCTATTGTGAACGAGTCAAAAGATAAGTGCATAATTGGTTAAAATTTACAAACTTAAGTTTAAATTAAATTTAAATTTGTCCAGAATTTATTAAAACAACTCAAGTCTGATATTTATAAAACTAAATTTTCAGTCAAAATTTCAATGTGTAAACATATTTTTAATAAAAATCAACCATGTCTTCAAACTAACTTTATTCTTTAAAGATGCTTTTAATAAATAAGTATTTTTTGAACGGTTGCCAAATATGCCCTAATCCACGTAAGATGGCATCATTTGGATTCTCGAACCATCCTCACACAGTTACATGCATTTTGCCTTTTCGCCTTTTTGCATTCTATTGCATGCATTCAAAAGTCAGAACCACATATAAGGGGACAAAATAAGGCTTGCAAGTTAGAAAATCAAATGAAAAATATTAGAGGGTCTCTGAGTAACATTCACTCCCACGCCAAGATACACAGTTGAGATTTTACAAGAATGTCACGCATATTTCTTAGATTTGCATGTTCCGCACATATATGATACAACTCACCTCTGCCTAAATTACATTGAACTCCTGGACAACCCTCATTGCAATATGGATTGATCTAATGATGGTAAATAATTATTTTAGCCGAAGAAAGCTGAATCAAACAAGTTGGAGCTATATGAATTGATCTAATGATGGAAAACAATTATTTTAGCTGAAAAAAGCTAAATCAAACAAGTTGATCACTAGTGAGTCGTGACCCGTTGATCCAGCCTTTCCATTATATTGTTTCGTGTTAAACCCTTTAGAGATTTTCAATTTTTGCTCCCAAAACCACGAGGAGTTGGCCTTGCTGGTGTTGAGTCCACAAATACACTCCTTGATTCCGATCTCTTCCTCCTCCTTGCAGTGCCAGGTGGAGCCTAACACAGGCAGAATGTGGAAACAAGAATCATTAAATGTTAAGTAACAGGCACATGCAAACACAAGCTCAATACTCACAATTATGTTCTGTATTTGTTCCATGCTTTGTTTTCTTTAGAAAGTCCAGAAATGCAAATGACTTTATTACTTAAATAGGATATTTTTACGTTAAAAAATGTGGAAGTTCCCAAATTAAAAGAAGTATGGAAATGACATCAAGGGATTAGGATTATTTCAAAATCATGTCATGGCACGGATTAAATGCATGACGGATCACATTTTAAGCATAACATGCCAAACAAGTTAGAGCTACATTGAAATAGTCAATTGCCGACCGAAGAATACCTATAGATAGGAGTTTTGAGTACCTAGTGTTATTTTACACAATCCAGACCAGTTAATTCAAAAATAAAATAATTTGAAAATTGTTAAATCTCATATACGTAGAAAATGAAATCACCTTTTCCTCTGCTTTAAGTGCTTCCTCGAGATTACTAAGTGTTGGAAGTGATCCACTTTCCATTACACCCATCAGGTTCTTCATACGAACACGCATTTGGAAAAGTTGAGCTACAAGTTGGCTTACCTGATATTATTCATGAGCATTCCTAAGTTAGGAAGTAAAGCACTGGCAGAGAAATCAAAACCTCTATGGTCAATAAGAGAAAGTTGAATTTGAAAGAAAATTCATTCTACACACCTGCTGCTCTGTTTTCCCTGAATCCTGAGCAACTCTTTTCCTCCTGACAGGGGATTCTGCCAACAGTTCTGGCTTCTCCCTCTCCTCTGGAAATAAACAAGAAAGGTTGATTTAGCAAAATCAGTTAATCTAGAGGCAACAGATTGTAAGGTAAATAACAAGGTTAATTCTCCTTACAATAACAAAAAAGCATAAAATTAGCATTTTTATCAGTTGATAACCAAGGGAATCTGGGCCCTGGGATGTTTCTGACAATTTTGTTGTAAGAATTTTATGTAATGACCATTTGCTCGTTGGTAATGTGCTTAGCCATAGCACAGAATATGTATTACATGCTTTCAATACATACAAAAAAGAAGCAGAAGAGAATACCAAATAATACCACCATGGAAGCCTATACATGTAAAAGACACCTGTCTCATTCATGCTAAAATCTTTATGAGAAAACATTTACTAGAAGCCTAAGGGGGAATGGAAGAAGTATTGATTGCAAAACTGGGAAAACAAAAGGGTAAAGAAATCGTGCAGGTATCAACTAGATGTCTCAGTAAAACAGGCAATAAAACAATTGGGTTAAAACTTAAAAAGATACAAAACACTCTAAAAACTGAGTTTCAAAAATACAGATAAAAAAAAAAAATTCCCGATAGAAAATTGAGAACTGTTAGTAAATGCAAAAGTGATCAATCAAAGGACACAGTCAGCCAGGTAATACAATTTATCAACATATGCTGCATGTTACCTCTATCATTGCTAAGGCAAGTATTTTATTTACTAGAGATACTCCCATGTTAAGAAAAAAATTCACATAGATAAAGATGATATGAGCAATTTTCATTTAACAGATGTGACATCATTGATCAGTAGAAAGAAAGGACCAGGGGTCATTGCTTCTATCATTGCTTCCATATTCTGCAAATTCTTCTCTGCATCTCGAATTTGAGCAGGAGTAACCTGTATGCATGCAGATGATATTATGTAAGTTTTATAACATCTATTGAATCAAAACTACAAATATCAAGAAACATTAACAAGTGCTAACAATGCTGAATTTTAAGGTTCATAAACCAGAACTGGGAGATTGTTGTCACATAACTCTCTCCTTTGTTTGCAATTACTATGGGGATAAAACTGCCGTAAATAGAAATATTTACATATAATTCATGTCCAGGATCTCTTACCTTCCCCATACCAGGAATCATTCCAATGACACGAGACACAGAACCCATTTTCGCAACAGTACGAGTTTGCTTTAGAAAATCGTTGAAGTCAAACTTTGCACTCATGATCTTCTTTTGCAGTTCTTCAGCATCTTCTTGACGCATCTACAATGAATGTGGTTAATAATTGAATATTTTGTTTTCATTTTGTGGCAACAACAATATAGAAATGTAGTGAGACTTACAACTTCTTGTGCCTTCTCTACAAAAGAAAGAACATCTCCCATCCCTAGTATGCGTCCTGCCATCCGATCAGGATAGAAAGGTTCAAGATCCTCCATGCGTTCCCCCCGTCCTACTAGTTTAATAGGCTTTCCAGATACCTGACACCATTGAACTATCCAATTAAACAAAATATAAGACAGAAAGGAGAGAGACTTAAAATGAAGGACGATATTAATCACTTCACAATTCCAAATGTGCTTATTCCACCCTATTTTTCCTTCATTCAAACAAAGTGTAAAAGTTGTCACTTAAAAAATCAATTAAATATAGAAAGACCTCCTATAGCTGGAGGGCGTACCAAAATCTACATATTCACAAATTAAATGCAGCATCGGTAGAACCTTTTAGCTTTGAAATCCAGGAGTCATATAAATTAGGTTTAGATATGCCACTCATTCCAAATTCCATGTGGTTATAATATACTCATGAGTACTTAGTACAAAGATAGAGGTTACTGAGTGTATCTTCATGAGAAAATCTGCAAGTAACATTTCCCAAGGCACACACATTCACGAGATGAGAGGTAGGATGCAGCAGACACAAAATATGTTTACCCTAGAAGAGTTCGTCAACATTCCATTGTCAGGCTGTTACGATTTTAGAAATACATTCCAGAGACCTACTAGTTAACACTTACCAGAATATCATAAAAATTGTTTTTGTTAATTCAGAGATAGAAACATATAAAAGTTGGAGATTGAGCTACTAATAGAAGTCCACGTGGGTGTTTGGGAGAGCTTATTTGGGCTTATGGAAGTGGCTTCCGATCTTTCTATAAACTTTTCTTTTACCTTATTTCAATAATCTTCATGGAAAAGCTTATCAAAATCAGCCCAAGCTTATGAAATAAACTCTCATTTGACAAAATACTATTAAATAAATGCTTAATTAAGTTGTTTACCCAAATGTGGCCTAGGCCTAACACTCCAACTTAAACCCAAAAGCAATCTCAAGAAAGATTGCCCATATCTTATAAGAAGTATTTTGGCCATATCACTAGTGGATGTAGAATCTTAACACAACCTTCATCCCAGGACTGGACATAAGCTAATGTAGGATCTTAAAACAACCTTCATTCGAGGATTAGACAAGTGGAGCATGAAATGTGCAAGATTGAACATCTACAAGTGACCCATAATTAAGATTGTATACACTTTAATACTTAGCTTAAGGAGTACTTTGGCCATATTCCTAGCAAATGTAGGATCTTAAAACACAGCCCTCATCCCAAGACCAAACGTTTAGAGCATGAAGTTTGTAAGACTAAATATCTATGAGTGATGCAAAATTAGGATTGGATGCACTTTGATACTTAACCAAAATGCTAGCTTAAGGGGGAGGATTGCCAAGTTTTATAAGTATTTTAGCTATGTCCCTAGCTGATATGGGATTTTAACACCATCAAACAGGGTTCTTTATGATCTCAAGCCTTGTGTCAGCATCACTGATACAACACCTCACACAAAGACAAGAACAGCAAAGATGATCAGATCTCCTATCCTCATGCATCTATTAATCACATCTTGTTTATTAAAGGAACTAGCTTTCAAGAGTATTGTAATGTTAAAAATTCAGGTATAGAATGGTAAACATTGCATAAGCGAAGAAAAAATTGCAAGGTTGAAGCAATGCTTGAATATAAAATACAAAATAAGAACATCTTATGAAAGCTAAGATTATGCAAGCAAACCTCTTTAACACTCAAAGCTGCTCCACCTCTTGAATCACCATCAAGTTTCGTCAAGATGGCGCCTGTTATTCCAATTTCAAGATTGAAAGTAGTCACCAACGCTGTACAAAGAAAAGAGTAGTGTCAGAATTTTGGAATGGTTATAATTGTTGTAGTATAATAACTACTAAGCTACACAAGGCACAAAATTATACCAAAGCAAAATGAAACAAATTAATAATATGATAATCATTAACTTATAATCATTTCATAAATATGGATGATTTCTTATCATTTTATTATTTATAGAAAAAATTTCTATTCACGTAAAAGAGTACAAATACAATTCTCAATACCTGCAGCTTCTTGCCCTGTCATTGCATCCACAACAAGCAAAACTTCTGTTGGATTCAATACCCTTTTCACTTCTTTTAACTCATCCATCATTGTCTTGTCAATCTATTTGATAATAAATATAAATGTGATAAATAAATAAAAATGATTCAAAAATGAACAGAAAAATGAAATTATTATTTGTTATAACATTTCCAATCCCATGAAGCATCACCTGCAGCCTACCAGCAGTGTCAACAATAACAACATCAATTTTCTTCTTTTTTGCCTCTTCTAAACCTTGTTTGGCAATTTCTGAAGGTTTAACATCGGTACCTGCTGTATAGACAGGCACATCCACCTGATACAAGCTACAACTAATTATAAATATGACTAGATATAAAAATGAGAGAAGAAAAAGAGATAAGTCAAATAATGTTCATTAGGTGTGGGTGTCTGATGTCTGAATCACTTGGTTACAAAATATCCAATTTTAAGAGCCTAATATAGATCACTAAATACACTGAAAATTACTAGGAGGACAAAATATAGCTAGATGCTAAAGCAATGCCTAACAAAATAAGCATAACAGCCCATAAAGCACATCACTTCTACTATATGCTCTTTCATCAGTTTTGTAATACTAACAACAGAAATCTGAGGGCTCCATACAAAAGTTTTAATTGAAAATTTAAAATGATATTGATAGCTACATTTAAAGGACACATTTCTCAAAAAATTGCAATGATCAATTTCAGTGAAATAAAATTCCAGTACCTGTTTTCCCAAAATAGCAAGCTGGTCAATGGCAGCAGGTCTGTAAACATCCCCAGCAACTAGCATACAACTCTTTCCCTGAGATAAAATTAATATGATTTGCTTCAAATTTCCAGTATGGTGCAGAAACTAAAAACCACAAGAAAAGAGATATAGTAAGTAGGAAGAAGATGAGAAGGACACCTGTTTCTTGAGATAATTTGCCAACTTTGCACAAACAGTTGTCTTCCCAACTCCCTGGAGTCCAGCCAATAAAATGACAGTGGGCCCAGATTTGGCAAAAACCAGTTCAGAAACCTCTCCACCCATCAATTGTACAAGTTCATCATGTACAATCTGCAAAACCCAATGATCAAAACAACACCCATTTCATTATTATATAGATATTCAGTACTCAAATATAGATCAATATCTCATACAAATCTGACCTATACACATTATCAAGACAAACCAGAAATATACATAAACATGCAATAGTGCAACAATGCAATAGTCATACGATGCATTCCATGCCACAAATTTCAAATATAATTTGACCCCCCCAGCCCCCCTCCACAAAAAAAAAGGAGACAAAATTAGTCAAATTCAAATGCAAAGTTCAGATTGTTCAAATGAACCTTTGCAACCAAACTCACACATTGG
This sequence comes from Pachyrhizus erosus, assembly GCA_026544285.1. Lineage (NCBI taxonomy): Eukaryota > Viridiplantae > Streptophyta > Magnoliopsida > Fabales > Fabaceae > Pachyrhizus > Pachyrhizus erosus. The sequence goes on along the minus strand of JAMLFT010002085.1, from coordinate 1,523 downwards.
AGCCTAAAAACTTTTTGTGGGGCTGAAATGGAAATTTCTAGCACAAACAGAAGCAGTGCAACAAAATGGTGGACTTGCACCTTAGAGTTTCCCATGGTGTTCTAAAGATGATAGAAATGCTAGCACAGTAAGTTTTCAGCCATATCACCAAAGAATAGCTTCTGATGAGTGTGTAACTGAATGATTTTACCTTAACCAATTGCTGATCCGGTCTCACCCCTCGAATGACACCAACTCCAACAGCCTGATCACTGACAGATTGCACAAACCTTCTGACAACAGGAAGACTAACCTGCCAACACAAATGCGTACCATATCTTACCTACTTAAGGCCTTGTTTTGAGAGCTCAAATTCCACAGACAAATAAAAAACGTGTTAAAAAGGCAACTTACATCCGCTTCTAGAAGAGCTCTCCTAATATCTCGCATAGGCTCCACAATGTTCTCTTTAGACAAAACCTCTACACGCAGAAACAAACAAACAAACAAATCAGCTCATTAACAATCTAAGGAATCAATTAAGCTTATATCATGCATTACCTTCTCCTTTGAGCTTGTTCCATGCAGTCTCAAGGCCACTTGTCAATTGGCCAAACATTTCAGCCCTGACCACCACTCCAACCGTGTCCCTTCTCACGGCCACGCCCTTGGAGTTGGAGTTCACCCAACCCCATACCTCTTTCTGCCAAATTAATTACTTAATTAATTATGACAAAACGTGTTTGTGTTAAAGGCGCTTCCAAAGAGTAAGTAAGGTACTTACCGCGAACAAGTTTCTTGAAGAAAAGGAAGCATTGGTCCAAGTCCAAGGAGAGGAAAGCTTGATTGATTTGGCAGAAGAAGAGCGTAAGGTTCGGTCGTTAGAGAAAGAAAGGGAGAGAGTGGAGAAATGGCGGGAGCCTGCTACGGCTTCCATTTCGTCTCCTCTGCACAACCTCTGTCTGTGCTACTGCTTTCTTTCTATCTTTTATCCACAGCCACAACTCAACTATGCATTGACACCTGTATTTACCTATTTTATTACTACAAGTTCCAACGAGAGATATCTTACAATTACAACGTTGAATTTTCATTATAAATATAAATAATCTTAAACAATCAAGTTCAAATCAATATTATTTAAATGATGGATATTATTATTTTGTCTTTAAAAATTTACGGTACTCATAAAGGGCTCATTTATGTTGGAATGAAAACTATTCATCCCATCTTTTTTTTATTCATTTTTTTTAAGTTTTTATGTGAAATCAAGAAATATAATAAATTGTATTGGTCCTAATTAAATAGTTATATGATTTTTTATTTTATAATAAATAAATATATGTAAATTAATTAAAAATTAATAAAAAAAATAAGAATATAATAAAAATTATTAAAAACCAAAATCAATTGAATCTATATGTAATAATTATAATTATTTAATAAATTTAATTTCATAATTTTAATAAAAAAAATTGATAGAAAAATAATTATAAAATATTGTTAAATTTAGAATTAATTTTAAATATATATATTTTTATTTT
>JAMLFT010002084.1:0-24710 GCA_026544285.1 Pachyrhizus erosus | reverse complement strand
GTGTTGTTATGGCTGTGAAATTGGATTTGTTGAAGATAAGCTGCTGGCAGATGGAAAGATTAAATCCAAGCAAAAGAAGAAGAAGAAAGCAGTTCAGGATAATCTGTGGGGAAATGGTGATGATGCTGAAATCAGTAAATTCATACTCAAGAAGCGTGAGCCTCAAGGTGACAACAGGGAGAAGATTGATCCTGAGTTGTGTTGTTATGGCTGTGAAATTGGATTTGTTGAAGATAAGCTGCTGGCAGATGGAAAGATTAAATTCAAGGAAAAGAAGAAGAAGAAGAAAGCTGTTCAGGATAAGCTGTGGGAGGATGGTGATGACACTGGACTCAAGAAAATGGGACCTGAAGTTCATAAACATATAGTTCAGGTTGATGTTAGATATGTTTCACCTGATTTTTGTAATGATAGTGCTAAGAAAATTAATGTCGAATTATTGAACAAGGAAAGCATGTCTGAACCCATTGCTTTATCTACCTTTGAAGAGTTGATGGGGGATAAAATGGAGGAAGATAATAGCAGGCTACAGATTAATCGACAGAAACCTGAAGGTTATGTTGATTCTGAGGTTTTAACTGCTATTTCTGGAGATTTCTTTGAGGATAAGGTGAAAGGAAATGGAAATGGATTCAAATCCATTAGCATTAAATCCAATAGCCAGAAAACTGTTGAGGAGAGTGCCAAGGTTAGAAAGGTTTCTCCTTACTTTCAGATTGACAATGTGAAGAAGACCATTGAAGTAGAAGCACTTGATCATGAAAATGACTTTGATTCTGTTGCTTTAATGGGTACTTGTGGAAACATGGTCCAAGACAGGGAGGAAGAGAATGGAGAAAAAATTGCAATTGAAAAGATTAAATCCAAAGGCAAGAGAAGATACAATAATCAAAATACTGCTGAGGAGCATGACAAGGTTCGGAAGGTTTCTCCTTACTTTCAGAATGACGACAAGAAAACAGTTAATATGAAATCACTTGATCATGAAAATGATTTTGATTCTGTTGCTATTGCAATTGAAAATTTTAAATTCCAAGGCAAAAGAACATCTGCAAAGCACAAGATAGTGGAGCATGCTCAAATTCAAAAGGTTTCTCCTTTCTTTCAAAGTAGCAATGGGAAGAAGGCTGGTGATGGATCATGTTGTTATGACAGTGAGATTGTATTCAGTGCTTTACCTGGTTCTTTTGGTAGGTTAATTGATGATAAGCTGCCAGAGGATGGAAATGTAACTGAAAATGGAATGGTTAATTTGAAAAAGAAGAAAGTCAGTGCAAATATGCTGCAAGAGAATGGAAATGATGCTGCAACTGTTAATGTAAAACCCAAGAAGAGAAAATCTGTGTTTCAGGAAAATGTAGTCCAGCATGGTGTTAGATATGTCTCCCCTTATTTTCGTGACACTGGGAAGAAGTTTTATGTTCAACCATTGAATAAGGATAGCAAGTCTGAATCCATTGTTTTACCTACCTTTGGAAATTTCATGAAGGATAAACTGGTGGAAAATAATGGAGGGAAGAATGTTAAACAACAGGTACTTGAAACAAATGCTGACTCTGTTGTGTTAAAAGCTGCTTCTGGAGACTTCTCTGAGGATGAGCTACCAAAAATTAGAAATGAAATTGGAACCATGAAAGTTAAATTAAAGAAGAGGAAATCCAATAGTAGGAAAACAACTGAGGAGCGTGCCAAATTAAGGAAGGTTTCTCCTTACTTTCAGAATGACCATGATAAGACAATTAATGTAGAAGCACATGACCTTGAAAGTGACCTCGATTCTTTTTCTTTAATGGGTACTTGTACTTTCAGAGATATAATTCCAATTGAAAAGTTTAATTATGAAGGCAGGAGAACATCTGTAAAGGATGAGACAGCTGAGGATGCTCAAATTCAAAAGGTTTCTCCTTTCTGTCAAAGTGACAACGTGAAGAAGGTTGGTGCTGAGTCGTGTGGTACTGGTGATAGGCTCCTTGAACATAAGATGCTAGAGGATGTCAAGAAGAAAGCCATTTCAAAGAAACTGCAAGAGAATGGAAATGATGCCACAACAAGTAAAGTTAAACCCAAGAAGACAAAACCTCTAGTTCAGAAAAATGTTGCCCATGGTACTAGACATGTTTCCCCTTATTTTCATAATGGGAAGAAGATCAGTGTCAACCCTTTGGATAAGGGAAGCAAGTCTGAATCCATTGCTTTACATACCTTTGAAAACATCGTGGAGGATAAACTGGAGGAAAATAAATCTAATTACAGTCAAAAATCTGTTGAAATTAAAAAAAATCTTTCTGCTTCTGAGAAGTGGGATGAGGCTTACAAAAGAAATACTCCTGATAATACATGGAAGCCTCCACGGTCAAAAACTCCTCTCATTCAAGAGGATCATCTTCATGACCCTTGGAGGGTGTTGGTTATTTGTATGCTTCTCAATCGGACTAGTGGTGATCAGGTATATTCAATTATTCACCTGATAATTTAATAGCAACCCCAGATTTTGATTTTTTTTTTTTGCATAATTTGTTTTGCATTTTGGCCCTATTATAGGCAAATGTTTTACTCTTGGTCTCAGGCATCATATACCATGCTGTTATATCCTTCTATTTAGAAGAGTACTACTATTTCAAGGAACAGAAATGATTCTTTCTTACATTTGTTGCTGATTTATGAGAACAGTGTCATTTATTTGTTGATCTGCTTTAAAAGGCTCAGTGAAAAGCTGCTATAGGTTTTATTGGCTTTCTAATATGTTTTTTATGTGGGTTACTATGTTATTTCTTTAGAAAGCAATGTGCTATTACCATCTTTGAAATGAAAGCTCAGCCTTTAATGTTTTATCCTCTATGGGTCTTGGGGAATTATGTTTTATTCTCTCTTGATCTATAAGAGAATTATGGTTGATCATGCGGTGAGTGGTAGAATTGTTGCTTCTAATAAAAGCTTGTTGATGACTAATTTCATAGTGATATTTTCCTATCATGTTAATATGTATGCACAACGCTTCAGTATATAGTTTTGTGGGTAAATGGATTTTTTTATGTCTTTGTCTCTTTGGTTTGTCGTCCAAGTTAGCTAACATTCTGTATTCATAATTTGATTTAAGAGTTTAAAAACTGTGTTTAGGCAATGTTTAATTATTTGCAACAAGTACTCTTTTGTGGGGACCTCAGTCAATGACTTTTAAGCTGTTAAATCACCTTGTAATCTCGCCTACTAAACCCCAACACCCCTGCTGCAATTATATGCTCGGCAAGTTTCATATCATAACCTTCCCCAAGTGATTCTTTGGGCCTTTTATAATTGACAGAATCAATACATAGTTTATAATTCTTAGCCGAATAACATTTTAGTTGTAGTTCTGGCTAGTCTACAGTTATTTTCTGCCATAATATTTCAAATATCTTTTGTATCTTAAGTAATGGAACAATTATCTCAAAATTAAAAAGTAATGTAATAATTGAGCCTAGTTAGTCATCTTTCTTGTAGGAGGAGTGCTCACAAAACTCTCTAACACTCCTAACACTTTACTATCGGTCAAAATTTATTGAAAACTACAAAGTCAAGAGAAAGACTTATTAAATAGAGAGACTCACAAAAAATTGTAATTTTCAATAAATTCTGCTAAATAGAGAGTATGTTTAAAAGAATCTGTTGCTAGCATGTCTAAGGATTAGTTTTATTAGTGAGAAGATGTTGCTGGGTTGTTAATAAGTTCTTCACTTCTTCCATGCCATGTAGAATTGCTAACCATGGCTTATATTCTATTCAGTGTAATGTACGATTGGTGCCATGCTGCCATGAATATATAGGTGATTATGGAACGAATGAATGAAATCATCATTCAGGTGTAAATGCCATTCTTTTCATATCTTGAGGATCTTTTGCTTGATTGTTGACAATAAAGAATTTTCAAAATTATTGGGAGGACATTTGAGTGGGAAATGTTCCATTTAAACTACTGAGTTTTTTGCCTCACATTTTTACTGTATCTACTTTTAATTATTTGCCCAATAGTCCCTTCTATTCTATCCAAGATAATTCTTCAAATTGGGTTTCATTACTTTAGAGATTTCATTTCAATTGGTAGAGGTACTAGTGAATTAAAATCCTGTTTATTTACTTGAGTATCCTTCTCTCAACAAAGCCATGCAGTATGGACCTTGGTTTCTTATGTTTTTTTTTTTCTCTTGAAAATCTTCATTTCAATTTCTTACCCACTCTAATCCTCAAAGTTTCCTCCTTGAGAAACTTATTTGAAATCCTAAGCTCCTTCCAGTATTTTGTTTGGACATCCATACATAACAGGATTGACACGGATCACTATGCAGATTTATAATCCTTTTTTACTCTTTCTCCCTATATATATGTCATGTGCAAGTCTTGTGCATACTTTGGACTACTTAGTGTAAGCTTGCTACTTTGCGGCAAGCCTTTTAGGATTATTTAAGAGTACTTAGTGTGTGTACAACAAGAGATTTCTTTTGGTTATTTTAAATGTAAAGATTTTGTTAAAAACAAGGACTATGATTCAATTTCACGCTACAGTTTATGATATCATCTGGGGTGTGTTGGAGAGGAACACTTGAATCTTAATGGTGTTGTTATTGCTACTAATTTTGATGTATTTTTGGGTTTCTCTGTGTTATTCTTCCAATGAATACTTAAAGAGTGCTGCTATCCTGAATTCTTGAGTCTTACTCATATTGGTTGTTGAATTTGGAATTGAAGTCCATCAATTCATTTATGATATATAGTAAATAATGTCAATTAGGTGGGGTGCATGGTTTGAGTATGCTAAATTTTGGAACCGGGGAGCCTAGTCAAGTCCCAAGACGTCAGCATGCCATATCGTTATTCTCTAAGTTGGAGATTGTGCCATTAGTACCAGTGGTTATTGGCAGAGTTGAATTTCGGCTTTTGTTAAAACATACCTTTAGGATTTGAGGTTTCCTTTTAATTAAGATGGACCATTAGGGGTAGTGTAAAAGTTGAAATTATACACAGATATATATCTGTACTGATGGATTGTTTTGCAAAATGCAGACAAAAAAGATAATGTCAGACTTCTTCGAGTTATGTCCAGATGCAAAATCTTGTACTCAAGTTGCAACAGAGGATATAGAAAAGACAATTACCACTTTAGGTCTTCAGCACAAAAGGGCAAAAATGGTAAAGCGCCTCTCTGAGGAATACTTAGATGAAAGTTGGACTCATGTTACTCAACTGCATGGTGTTGGCAAGTACGTGAAATTGTGTGCTCTCTTTTGTTGATTATTTTGGTAGTGCTATATACCTCTTTTGTTCCCTCTATTGACACTCTGATTCTTTTCCAATCAGGTATGCAGCCGATGCATATGCTATATTTGTTACAGGAAAGTGGGATAGAGTGACACCTGCAGATCACAAGCTAAACTATTATTGGGAATTCCTGCATAGTATCAAGCATGAATTGTGAAAGTCTTGGGTTGAAGGAATGAAATTTCTAAATTATTACACAAGTGATGAGGGGAAAGTCCATAGCAGTCTTTGCTAACTTAAATTTCTTTGCCCTTTGGGTATCTTTTTTGGTGTCAGAAGAGAGTCGTCCCTTTCTTTTTAGAATCACAAGTGTAAATGTCCATATTCTAAGGGATCATGATGCATTGTTTTGAAGAACAATATTTTGCAAAGGAGCTTTGATTTTACAAGTAATACTTTTTGCACATAGCAGTATATAGAATGTGATGAAATTAAGTTGTTTTTTATTTCTTTTTGGATCAAATTGCCAATCATTTTAAAATGTACAAAATTCTGTTTCTTCATTCGAGTACATCAGTGTTAAAGAAAAGTAAGCAACAAGCGGGTTAGTGAACATTAGGGTTTTGCTTTGTGCATTGGCAACCGCTACAAAAAAAATAAAAAATAATTTAAGGGTTTGTTTGGAAGGGATGAAATTGGGAGGAGAGAAAGATGATAATAGTTTAGCTTATTTGGTAGAGAAGAGTAGAGTGAAATTTTTTTTGAAATTGGTAGAATTTATTTGAACTATTTATCTTTCTCTTGATGTCTTCTTTACTTGTTTTGAACTAAACATTTTTTAATTCTACCTTATTTCTTTTTATCTATTTTTATTTATTCGTTTTTTATGATTAAAATAACATTATGATTTATTATGTTTTTACATTTTTTTATTTTGATTTTTTTATATTTTAAAATTTTAAATTTTATCTTTTATATTTTTAAAAGATTCATTTTAGTCCTTTTTGTTAGGTATAAGACTAAAATAATTTTTTTTAAAGGATAAAATTGAGAATTTTAAAACATGAAGAGGTAAAATGAAAATTTTAAAATATAAAGGATCAAAATAAAAAATGAAAAATTTAAAAATTAAAATGATATTTTAGTCTTTTTTTTAAAAATAATTTTGTCGTTTTAAAAATGTAGATAAAAATATCAATAGTATAAAAATATATTGTCATATTTTCTTATTAATTACTTTAAAATTAGTAATTTTTTGTTACTATGCATTAGTACAAAATATTCACTAATTTCATTGATGACTAATTTCTTATGAGAAATTCGACTTGTCACCTTTAGTAGGATGTCCTCTTCCAACTATTTTTTTTTTTTTCATTCATTAGACTCTTACCTAAGACTTTGTATTAAAATTTTGACTATTTAAGTCTAATATCTATTTTTGATAAATATTTAATTAATTAATAAGTTGATTTTATCAATTTTATTGTATAAACTTCAAGTTATAAATAATATTATTTCTATTTAAATTTGATTACAAACATACTAAATGTGAGTTTAAAAATTTGTTTAAAATTAATTATTTCACAAAACTAAGAAAATTATTGAAAAAGGTTATCTAATAAAAAAATAAATAAATAAATTCAAGTACAAAAAATAATTAATATTAAAATGCTAAAATTATTGCTATTTTTTTTATAATGTTTGTATTTTTATTTTTAAAACGTCAATATCATTAAAAATGTTAAAATATCATTTTAATCCTTTACGTTTTTGTATTTTTTTATTTTAGTCCTTCATGTTTAATAATATTCAATTTCATTCTTTAGATTTTAAAATATACTCATTTTAGTCTTAAACTTGATAAAAATGACTAAAATAAGTCTTTTTTTAAAGCATAAAAGATGAAATAAAATTTTTAAAACACAAATGACTAAAATAGAAAAATGTGAAAACATAAAAGACCAATATTACATTTTAATCTATTTTCATCCACTATATTTCTCCCTTATCTACCAAATAGGACATAAAGGTGGATAAAGGATATTTCTAATTTTTTAAAGTGAATACTTGGGGTTACATAATTAAGGTTTGTTTGGTAGGAAAGAAATTAAGAGAAGAGAGAGATGATAATAATTTAGTTTGTTTGGTAGAAAAGAGTGGAGTGAAAATAATTTTAAAATTGATGGGACTCATTTGTACTATTTTTTACTTATTTTTACTTGTCTCTTCATCTCTTTCTTCATGCTCTTCATGTCTTTTTTATATTTTTCAACCAAACACTTTTCTTTTTTTCTTCATTTCTCACTTATATCTACTCATTTATTTTATTTTTATTCACTTTATTTTCAACCAAACAAAACATAAAGGTGAATAAAAGGTAATTTTAACTTTTTAAAACGAGTGATGTGTTTTATCATAAAGAGTAACCATGGTTGACAATGAAAATGGTAATATATATATATATATGAAAAAAATCAAATTATATTAATATAATTTTTTATCAACTATTATAATAATTTTTTCAAACTTACTATTAGATTAAAAGTTCTTTTTACATAAATTGTATGTACAAAAATTTATACTAATATAAAATTACTTAATACCTCACTTATATAAATAAAAATAAACATAATATATGTTTTTTAAAATACACTAAAATATGAAGTTGTAATTCAATAGATGAATCAACAAAATTTGACATAAACAATTAAGATAATATAAAATTATAATTCAATGATTGAATTAATAAACTCATATTTTATATAAAATTATGGTTAAAATATCTTTTTAATTCATTATATGTTTATATATTTTTATTTTAATCTTTTACGTATTAAAATTTTTAATTTCATCCTTTATGTTTTATGATTTAGATTTTGATAAAAAAAAAAAATTCATTAGCTAAGTTCATATTTTACTAGTCAGCGGGCTTTGTTTCTCTATCAATGGTTCTTCTGTAGGTTATATGGCTTTCAAAAGAGGGATCTGAAAAGGGAAAATCCTCTTGCCTCTTCTTTTTGTGTTGTAGAGGATGTCCTTAGTAGAAAGGTATTTCTTTGTTAGTGGATTCCAATTATTTGATTCCAACAGCCAGTCCCAGAAATTGTTACACCTCGACCCATGTGCTTTATGCGGATTATTAACCTTCAGAAGTGTCAATTTTTTCCTAGGTTCATATTGGAGGTTAAAAACCATTAGGGATTTTCTACTGGTTCTCTCCTTTTATGAGAAACCAATTAAGTCTCACCTAAAAACCTCGAGCAGACAAACAAAGAATTATATTGTTAGTGGAATGTTGTGATATAGTTTCCACATTTACTCTTGGTCTTGAAGTTTACTCAAAGAAATTGATTCTTGGATTAAGATATCTACAATCGTAAGTTGGCTATTGTTAAGTGGAAAGTAATTGTAGGCTATTTTCCTTAGAGCACAATTTTTTTATTTCAAAATCTGTTTCCTATTACAAAATATCTTTGATTCATGTTGATATTTCCTATTTGTTGTCCAGCTAAAGACACATTTTAACTCTTAAGCATTCCTAAAAGTTATTCCTGGGCAGCTATCATTTGGTCCAAAATGATGCTTCCTTGAAAGTCATTCTTATTTTGATACATTATGGTCTGCACTTAGTATTTTGATACTTATAAATCTAATATTTTTTTTTATATACTTACACCACTGGTTGTGCATATTACTATTAACTTATCCAATTTGAAGTACTATCAATCTCCCCCCCGCCCCCGAAGAAAAAATATGGAGTATAATATAAAATATTCTTACTAAGCGGAGAATAATATATAGCATTATTGTTACCTTTTAAAAGACACTATATACACTGTTCATGAGTTATATTCAAAGTAAATAATCACTAATAATTGTATTTAGCACGATTTTAATAAAAATTTATAAAAAAAATATTATGTAATTTAACAGTTCATGGTTGTGCATAGTACGGGTAATAAAATTAGTAAACTTACATCTTTTAAACTAATTTATCAAACTTAGTTAGCATATAAGTTATTTTTTTATCAAAATCTATTTTAATAATTTTTGTAAATTATTTTTAAATTTAAGATAAATTTAAATTTTTACTCATCAATTCAACCGAAACTAATTCGTTTGTGACTAAATTGATTTCAGTTGGATCTAACAAAAATTACACAAACCTAACCCAATCTAACCTTTAGAATTTTGAGTAATATATGTTTTTATATCTCATTTTATCTAGATTTCTATTTTTAGTCATTTGTAACTTTTGTTTATTGTTCTTATTCTCTCATAAATTATTGTGTTTTATTTTTAATCTTTGACGTTAATTTCAATTATTAAGTGATGATATAACGAGTAAAATTTACATTTGAAAATTTTGTACTTAAATTTCTATGCAACTTTTAATTATTATAATTTTTTTGACAAACTAAAATCATTAGAAATGTCATCAAATAAAAACAATAACTCCAAACATTACATTTTTTGAAACCACAAGAAATGTTACAAAAGTAAACATTTAAACTCATAAAAAAATTAATGATTAAAATTTATCAAAAACTTTGACAAATTTTTTTCACACACAATATATGTTCGGCACAGTTATTTAACAATTAAAATTAATTGTAAATGACTGAAAAAATAAAACAATTTACGAGGAACCAAAAATAATAAAAAAATATGAGAGACTAAAAATAAAAATAAAAAATAAAACACCAAAAATATATTTTACCTTAAAATTTTAATCAATTTTAGTCATAAGTTTAGTCTTACTCAAAACACCCCTAATTTTAATGAACCTTTTAATCTTTATCCTTTATTTTAATTCAACAATTGAAATTATATTCCTCTCACTCTCACATAAAAAACCTCTCTCTCACAAAATGTTTCTCCAGTATATATATATGGATGCATTTTTACCATTTTAATTGTCATTGTTACTCTTTCTTTTAAAATACATCACTCATTTTAAAAGATTAAAAATACCTTTTATCCACCTTTATGTCCAGTTTCGTTGAAAGAAATAGAGTAAATAAAAATAAAATAAATAAGTAAAACTAAATGATAAATAAAGTAAAAATAAAAAATATTTGATTAAAAACAAATCAAGAGATGAAGAGAGAAAAAGAAATAAATTAAAATAAATAAAAAATAATACAAATAAATGAAACCAATTTCAAAATCATTTTTACTCTACTCTTCTTTTCTAAACAAATTAAATTATTTTCAAGATTTTTTTCTTAATTTTTTTCCTACCAAACAAAGCAACTGGAATGTTCGCTTTTAAAAAGTTAGAATTACTTTTATCCACTTTTATGTCATGTTTGAGGCGCTTTCTACTATGAACCCTCCAGTTATAAGGTTCACGTGAGTCAATGATTTGTTATAATTGGATTTAATTTAAAATAATAAATAGTCTAGATTTTTCACTTTAACTTGGTTTATCATTTACTTAAATTTTTTTAAAAAAAGCGAATAGTACAATTTGTCCTTAATATCTGAAAGCCATTTTTGTGGGTCATTCATTCTAGATTCACTCCAAAAAGCTCATCTCCTGCATTCAGAATCACCACTATATCTCATGGTAGTTGATGTGGAAAGATTTTCTGTAATACCATTACCTCCACCATGAAACTTAAGCTTCTTTACATTGTGGCCTTCAACAATAGATCCCAATTCATCAGCATAGATTTGAAAACTAGCAGCTTTAACTTCATCAGATACAATATAATTGCTTGATTGAACACCTGTGGGTATGATCACAATTCACAGGTAAACAAATTAATTCTTAAGGTCATTACTCAAAATTAACTTTTACTAGTTTCTTATCATTAATCATTTTGTTAAGAAAATTAACTCAAAATAGAAAGGATAAAGATAAAATGAATGAGCAGAAATAGATGAAAAATAAAATAAAAATATTTTATTGAAAAAAAGACACAAAGATAAAAATAAAAAATAAAAAATACAAGAAATGAATCTTACGAATTTCAAAATTGTTTGTCCCCTATTCTACCCAACAAGTTAAATTACTTTCATCTCTCCCCCTCTTTCCAATTTCTTCCCGACCAAACAAATCCTTAACTATTTATGCACGAAGCAAAATCCAAATGTTCACCATCATGCTTGTTGCTTACTTTTCTTTAACACTGATGTACTAGAATGAATAAACAGAATTTTGTACATTTTAAAATGAAAGGCAATTTGATCCAAAATTAAAAATGGAAAACGACAGAATTTTATCAATTTATATACTGTGATGTGCAAAAAGTATTACTTGTAAAATCAAAGCTCCTTTGCAAAATATTGTTCTTCAAAACATTGCATCATGATGCCTTAGAATTTGGACATATACACTTGCGGTTCCAAAAAGAAAGGGACGACTCGCTTCTAATTGATAACAAAAAAAGATACACACAAAGGGTAATATCAGGAAGAAAAATAGAGGCTAAGAGATTAGGGAGACTAATGCTGAATTAGGCCTTTGTAATGATGAGCTGCTGTTAGTTAATGGAAGTGAAAAATTAGTTAGTGAGGAGGAACAGGTGGCAGGCGATCCACCATTCTAAGAACTAAGAAAAAGCAAGCGGAAAAGGACCACAAATAGGAGGTGGAGGGACTTCGTTCAGTTGCAAAATGTGGTAATTGTTTCCTCTCTCTTTCTCTCTTACAATTATTTTATTTCACCTTCTATTATTTTTCCTCTGAAACTTTTCTGTCAATTCTAGGAATTCTACAAGTCAAGAATTTCTCATTTGATACTACCTTTATCATCTGTAGTTCATTTACTTTTCCTTGTTTAACTATATACATAAACTCATATATAATTTTTTTGTATTTTCCTAAATACTGCTCTATACTATTTCATTGGAGCTTATTTTTATTTCTTCAGATACATATATATCAGAAAATAACACCCTTCTATTTGGTGCTTTCATTGACCATGGCGGTAGCTAACAACACAAGGATGAAGACAATGGAAGCGAAAATAAAAATATTATACCAATTGATTGAAGATTTTGCTAAAGAACAACAAGCTGAGAGAGCTTGAGCAACTGTAACAACGGATCTGAAAATTGATGTCATCCAAGCTTCCATTGCTTAGCTTCTTATTAATCAACAGGGAGTCACGATGCATGACTCTCCATCATCCGAGCAGCCTCATGGTTCGAACTCAGCAATGGATAATGGCCAATTTCATCGATTGCAACAACAAGTTCGAAGGGTCAACATTGAGCTACCAAAATTTGATGGCAGTGATGCAACTTAATTCAGTTACTTCTTAAAGAATACCATGATAGTGCAGTGGGAGGACACTTGGGTATTGCAAAAATTGTCTAGAGAATTTGCTCTAGCTTCTATTGGCCTAATATGCACAAAGAGATAAGGAACTATGTCCTCTATTGTGCTATTTGTTAGTAGGCCAAAACTAAGACCAAATTGCCAACAAGACTCCACAACCACTGCTAGTTCCTTCTCAGGTATGGGAAGACATATACATGGATTTTATTACTGCCTTGCCACCAACTCAGGGTCATTCTTTGATAATGGAAGTCATTGATAGGCTCACAAAAGTTTCCCATTTCATAGCCTTGAAACAATATTTTAATAGCAGAGTAGTGACTAAAGCATTTGTGCAGGATATTGTTAAGTTGCATGAATTTTCAAAGTCCATTGTATCATATAAGATAGGGTGTTTATAAGCAGATTTTGACAGTAGTTGTTCAAAATTCAAGGGACTAATCTAGCCATGAGCTCATCATATCACCTTGAAACTAATGGCTAGGGTAAGGTGCTAAATAAGACACTGGAAATGTACATGAGATGCTTTTATTATGATAATCCAAAGAGTTGGTTGTTAATGCTTCCATGGGCACAATATTGGTACAACACTTCATTTCACAACATCATTAAAATGACACCCTACAGGGTTCTATATGAACGGGACCCTCCTTCATTGGTGAGATATGAGATTTCACAATAGGATGATTTTACAAGATGACAAGGAGTTACAACAAGTGCAAATTCAGTTGGGCTAGGGCTTAGAAGCATAAACAACTTGGGAATTGGCAGAGGAATTCCAACCAGCTTATCCTCACTTCAACATTGAGGGTAAGGTTAAGGTTAAAGGGAAGGGTAATGTTAGGAAGAAAAATAAAGGCTAGGAGATTAAGGAGACTAATGTTGAATTAGGCCTTCGTAATGATGAGTTGTTAGTTAATGGAAGTGAAGAATTAGTTAGTGAGGAAGGACAGGTGGCAGGCAATTCACCATTCCAATAGTTGAGAAAAAGCAAGAGGCAAAGGACCACAAATAGGAGGTGGACGGACTTTATTCGGTAACGAAATGTGGTAATTATCTTCTCTCTCTTTCTCTTTGACAATTCTATTATTTCACTTCTGTTACTCTTCCTCTGAAGCTTTTCTGTGAATTCTAAGAATTCTGCAGGCCAAGAATCTCTCATTCAATACAACCTTCATAATCACTAGTTCATTTACTTTTCCTTGTTTAGCTATATACAGAAATTCATATATAATTTTTTGTATTTCCTTAAATACTGCTCTATATTGTTTCATTAGAGCTTACTTTTATTTCTTCACATTCATATATTTCAAAAAATTACATCCTTCTAGGTAATAATTTAGAAGTTTCATTCCTTCAACCCAAGACTTTAACAATTCATGCTTGATATTATGGAGGAATTCTAAATAATAGTTTAGCTTGTGATCTACAAGTGTCACTCTATCCCACTTTCCTATAAAAATATAGCATATGCATTGGCTGCATACCTGATTGGAAAAGAATCAGAGTGTCAATAGAGGGAACAAAAGAGGTATATAGCACTACCAAAATAATCAACAGAAGAGAGCACACAGTATCACGTACTTGCCAACACCATGCAGTTGAGTAACATTTGTCCAACTTTCATCTAAGTATTCCTCAGAGAGGCGCTTTACCATTTTTTCCCTTTTGTGCTGAAGACCTAAAGTGGTAATTGTCTTTTCTATATCCTCTGTTGCAACTTGAGTACAAGATTTTGCTCCGGACATAACTCGAAGAAGTCTGACATTATCTTTTTTGTCTGCATTTTGCAAAACAATCCATCAGTACAGATATATATCTGTGTATAATTTCAACTTTTACACTACCCCTAATGGTCCATCTTAATTAAAAGGAAACCTCAAATCCTAAAGGTATGTTTTAACAAAAGCCGAAATTCAACTCTGCCAATAACCACTGGTACTAATGGCACGATCTCCAACTTAGAGAATAACGATATGGCATGCTGATGTCTTGGGACTTGACTAGGCTCCCTGGTTCCAAAATTCAACATACTCAAACCATGCACCTACCTAATTAACACTGTTCACTGTATATCATAAATGAATTGATGGACTTCAATTCCAAATTCAACAACCAATATGAATAAGACTCAAAAGAATTCAAGATAGCAACACTCTTTAAGTACTCATTGGACGAATAACATAGAGAAACTAAAAAACACATCAAAATTAGTAGCAATAACAACACCATTAAGATTCAAGTGTTCCTCTCCAACGCATCCTAGATGATATCATAAACTGTAGAGTGAAATTGAATGATAATCCTTGTTTTAACAAAATCTTTATATTTAAAATTGTTAAGAATTATATGTATTTTGTCTGTATTGTATATGCTTTTGTATGCTTGTATCCATGCCTATAGGCTAGCCTAAAGTAGTAAACTGCAACACTACTGTGGAGTGTGCCAATCTTTGCTTTCTTCTTGTAGTGTATATACTTCAGTTTTAATATATATAAGCTAAGTTTGTTGTGAGTAAAATTTAACTCAAGCAGTTTTAAAAAATAGTGCCTGAACTTTAAGTTAGTAGCAGAGTAGTTTGCCACTGTTTGCATGCTTACTGCCGCTATCAATCTCGGAACAGATTATAAGGTTAGGATCGCCTCGTCAAGTATGACCTAATTCAACTTATTTCAAGTTAAAATACCTTGTCACGTGCCTCACGTCGCCTCTCTTGCTCTCCTAGTGAAGCACGTGCAGCCTACGCGCCTGCTAGATCGAGCTGCAAGCTCTCCGCGACACCTCCAACACGTTCGTTAGAGCCTTTTACCTTTTTGTTAACTTTCAAGGTTGTTTGGCTAGCCTATCTCCTTCATTGCATCCTCCTCCCTTCATCCTCTGCCTCTACTTGTATGGCTGCTACTGGACCAGCAAGGCTTGGTATCTTAGGGCTAGTTATGTCTATCTTTGGAACTCCATAGAATTGTGGTTTCATGGTCAAGGATACCATGGTCACTTAGTGAAAGAAGTCAGTGAGATACCAACTAAAATCAGGACCCAATGGTAGCATCTTGATTTCCAACTTTGTGTAGTGGTATGACAATTAGTTGAACCTAAAATTTTAGGGATACTTAGGAAATTCAAAACTTGTATTTTTTGGAAGAATACCCAAAATATCTTTGCCAATGATATTTAGCGATTGTATGACTTAGCAAATAAATTGACTTCTCTCAAACAGATTAATCATGATATGATCTCACATGTGTCTCAAGTTTAAGTTGTAGTAGAAGAATTGAAGATGTTCCTAAAAGTTGATTCCTTGGAGGGAATAAAACAAAAAGTTGATAGATTATATATGATTCTAATTATGCATACTTTGCACTCAGATTATGATAATCTCCATGATCACATTCTAACTGATCATGAAATTTCTTCCATGGACAACCTAATCACAAGGCTCTTACGTATTTCGGTTGTGAAAAAAATGAGGGTACTACTGAATTGATTAAAACATCTACAATGGTGACCACTAGTGAAAGAGGAGGTTTTCGTTAAAAAGGATGTGGTGGTAGAGGTGGACATCCTTAATGTACATATTGCAAGAGAATCGGTCATACCCATGACACTTTCTACTCTTTACATGATTTTTCCAACAAGTTTGCACATATATCTCAATCTTAGAAATTTGTAGTTCAACTTTCTAATGAAGAGTATCAAGAATACTTGACGCTGAAATCTAGTAATCAAGCTTAGTCATCCTCAATGCCAAGTGTCTCAACAACTTGTATTTCTCAATCTGTGAAAGGTCTAAGCCCTTGGATAGTTGATTCAGGTGCTTCTGACCATATTTCTAGTAATAACTCTTTATTCTCATCCATATCTCTACCAAAGTTTCCTCACTTAATTATCTTAGCCAATGATTCCAAAATTACACACAAGGAGTTGGCCAAGTCTCTCTTTTGTTGTCTTTAAATTTAAATTTTGTCTTGTACATTCCTAATTGTCCTTATAATATGATATCTCTAAGCCAATTAACTTGTTTCTTAAATTTTCCAGTAACATTTAATGTTGATTCTTTTGTGATACAAGAACGTGGTACGAGTCGTTTTATTGGTATAGGACATGAATCACGAGGTTTGTACTACTTGGAATCTAGTCTTGTTGTCTCTTGTTTTGTTGTTTCTTCTCCAAAAATTTTGCATGATCGTTCAGGTCACCCTAATTTAGTAAAGTTGAAGATGACGGTCCCTAGTTTCAAGCATCTTAAGGTGTTAGATTATGAGTCATGTAAGTTAGGAAAACATACTAGATCTTCTTATCCTAAACTAACTAAAACGAAATGTAACTCAATTCTTTCTACTATTCATTCAGACATTTGGGGACCAAGTCGTGTTACATCCTTCAATTTTCAATATTTTGTTATATTTATAGATGAATGTTCTCAATGTAATTGGATATTTTTAATAAAAGACATATTTGAACTTTTGCTACATTTCATATCTTTCTCCAATAAAATCACAACCCAATTTGGAAAAACTATCAAAAGTGATAATACTAAAGAATATTTTTCTTGTGAATTTCTTCTTTTTTTGTCCTCACAAGGTGTTTTACACCAATCCACTTGCCCTGACACACCACAAAAAAATGGAATCGCAAAAAGAAAGAATTAACATTTAGTGGAAACTGCTCGCACTTTGATGCATAGTGGAAATGTTTCCACATGTCATTGGGGTGATGCAATTCTCACTACTTGTTTCTTAATAAATAGAATGCCATCTTCATCTCTTGGGAACAAAATTCTCTATTCAATCATTTCCCAAATGAAACTTTATATCATATATCTCTCAAGGTCATTGGTTGTACTTGTTTTGTTCCTGATGTTTCTCTAGGGTCTTGATAGGCTATTTGCAAGAGTCAAATGTGTTTTTCTTGGCTATTCACGTCTACAAAAAGGATACAAATGCTATTCTCCAACCACTAAGAGATATTACATGTTTGCATATGTAACATTCTTTAAATAAACTTTATTCTTTTTCTCCTTTGTACTAGAGGTGAATTCTACACAAGTGTTACCCATCTCATCCTCAAGTTCAACAATTTCTCCCACTTTTGAGACTCATCATCTAGAAGCCATTCAACCACATTTGTCACCTGATAATCAACCAGAATTGTCTTCATCTGCTTTCATTGTATATTAGTGTTAAACATCAATATACCATCCCATTATACACGATGATTCTCCTACTTCATGTCCTTCTTCATCAAATGTACCTACTATGGATCCTTCTTCCTAATCACCTCTTGATGACACTTTATGTTGGCCAATTACTCTTAGGAAATGTATTTGTTCTACTTGAAACCTTATCTTATTTATAACATTTTGAGTTATCATCGTATATCTCTCTCATATTGCTTTTTCTTTTCATCTTTGTCTTCTTCATCCATTCTTAAAAATGTTGATGAAACACTTAACCAATATGGATGGCAATAAGCCATGATTTAGAACCGATTAAAAATAATATTAGAAAGGTCCAGAAAAAGATCCATATTAGACGAGTGTTGTTTTAGAAAAAATTTAACTATGTTGCCTTAACTTATTATCTTTACAAATTTTTGTAGATTTTTGCTTAGAATAAATTATACTTTCAGAAAATATATTTAAATACTCTTGTTTATATATAAAAATCTAGTAGTTTAAAAATATGATACAATATAAATTTTAATTACCATTTTACTTTTTTTCTAGAGCCAAAATGTAGCAATATTTTCACTATGTTTACAAACTTAGGTTTTTTTTTTTTTTTTTTAAATTAAGTGTCATGACATCTTGCATAGCATAAATAATATTTTCTAATTGTGACCTTGGAATTTTGAGACCCACTAAGTGTGAATTTCGAGCAATTGTTTGTGTGTATTATATTTGTGAAATTGAATTGTTTGAAATTGTTTGTATTAAATTGCATGGTGAATTATGATTTTGGCATATCCAATTTTGTATGAAATTTATTATGTTTTGAAGAGAGCTATAAATATAGCATTTATTTTGCGTGTGGTCATAGAAACCTATAATGAGAAATTGTGACTAAATATGTGTCGATTGTTTTTAAATAACAAAAAAATAAAATAAAATTATAGTAAAAAGAGAGTGAATTAGAGGCAGATAATATTTCTAATATTCTAATTTCATAAAACTTGAGAGGGTAAGATATTGTGAAATCGGGAGGAGAGATATGCATAAAATTTAATAAAAGGGACCCGATATTGTTATTGCTTACGTAGTGGATCCATTGTTATTTGGCATACATGGATTGAGATTTGTTGCGAGAAATGAGAGTATATATACAAGTGAGAGACAAAATGTTGAAACTATATGAATTAAAGAGTTATGTTGGATGTTCTAGTTGATGAATTATATTTATAGCTCAAAATAACAAAGCGGTGATTGGAATGACACTAACGAAGGAGGCAAAGATCTCAATTTATGAAACATTTTGAAGCTAAGGAAAAAAACCTCAAGGGTCGTGTGCAAATTCTCCATGCTCGGTACCTATGCCAGTAGAACCTCTTCCACAATGACAAATAAAGGATAATCATAGTGAGGATGAGTTGTTGAGTAGTCAATCCTTAAAGAATGGATGAATTACAGATTGGTACTTTGAAATGTGAATCGTTAGGGCCATGAGTCCTTGGGGGTATGGCATCGAGTGATGATGAAAAGTGTCACATAGTCAGCGTGGTGACCCCGATTGGTTACGATGTCCAATCCTTATTAGTGAGAGCTCGCTATCGTACCATAGTGAAGGGTGTGCTCCCAATATCCATCCACATTTCCAAAAATGTGTAAGACCACTGAGTTTTGGAAGTTTTGGTGATAGTTGACCAATATGATGAATATTTCAAGAATTAGATACTAACATTTTTAGTACTACGAGTGAGAGCGTTAGGCAACTACATGAGAGTGGTTGATCATATGCATGTATCTTTCTTGAGTTGTATGTGCATTTCTTGATGAAGCATCAAGACTCATTCCTTTCTTTTTATTTTTTATTTTTATAGGAGTAGGTGAAGATGTTCGGACCCCAACTTCGTCAAAGATTAACTGTATTGACGAGAGGTGGACTCATAACATAGTCATGAGTGAGGACCACTTCATTGACCATCTTCATTTTAACTTGACATCATTAGACGTGAATAACTTACTGCCTAAGACATATGATTGTTTCTTGTGATGGACATAGCCTATCCCACCAAATTTCTATCACGCCACAAGTAGAGAGGTTATTGAGATCTCATCTTCATCATTGTTTTCAACATTTCATCATCTAAGAAATGACTCTAAGGCTGAGGTACCCAAGGCAGAGGCCGAGTGTAACGCCCCTTTTTATCCATTGAATTTTAAGAAAATCTTTATAGGTATTTTTATCTCAGGTGAATTTTAAAACTAAATTCACCAAGGGTTACAATTTGAAAGAAACCTAAATATTACATACACATCCAAGTAATCTTGGATTTAATTATAACATACTCAAATTAATATATAAGTCAAGTCACATAGAAGTGCAAATATTACATTCCTAAAATATTTTAACTAGCAAAATGAAACAAAACATAAAGTCTAAGATAGTTTGCAACATCTGACTCATCTCAAGAGTTCTTAGCTAGGTCCTTTACAAGGATCTTCTTCCTTAGAGGATTCTTCTCTTCTACCTTGACCATTTGTTGGGATTGAGCCTATTGATGACTGTTGGCATGGAGGAGTATGAGTGCTTTGATGTATTGCAAAAATATCTATGAATCTAGGTGATGGTGTCTGGGATAGTATTACTAAAATGTCTATGTGATGAAACTACCATGGGACTATGACATTTGGAGGTTTGAAGGCGAATCTGACATAGCCCATGAATGTATCCTCTCCACTAGTCCTATCATGTGTCCATTGTCCTTCTAAGGATATTATTGACAGGTGAAAGAGAGGTTGGAACTTGTCTGCCATCTTTATCTGAAATGTAGGGAGTTGTAGGAGTGAGTCATCTATCGTTAAACAAATACATAATATATAGATCATCTCTATCTATTGTAGACTCTTATCTCTCTATAACGTGCCTAATTAGGGATTCTACTCGATTTAGGATCCTTCGTAGCCTCCACTTCTACTAACTTCAGGAGGACTTACACGAGCGTGTCAATAATAGTCCAAGTTTGTATTTTTGGGTTGCCGATTGGGAGTACATATTTTGCCTAGTACTGGATGTAGAATACTCTCAATCGAATCTTAGTAATGCTCTGCTTTGTTGGGGACACCAAATCGGTTTTGTGACACCCTCTTTACTCTGAGCAGTTCATAACTTGGCACATTATCTATCCCTGAGGATTCATCAAAGCTTGCGTACATTCCTTAGGTACCTTTTGAGGTCAACCCTTGTAATCTCCATTTTTATTTCTCACTCGTTAGGGATTCTAACCTATTATATCTTCCTTTCTTCATTGCCAACCTTCCTTGGTACTAATGTTGAATTCGATGATATCATTGGATAACATCTTTCTTCCATTCTTACTTTGCAACTCTTATATAAATTTTATTTAACCATTGTCTGAGAGTTTCTCAGTTCATCTTCTACCCTAGGGTTATTTTTGTAATTTATTGTCTCACAAAGACAATTGTCATCACTTATGGATTCCTCTATTAGTAGAGGTAATAAGTTTTACCCTTATTATCAATAAAAACAATTATACAATATAGGAAGATTAAAACTACAATCAAAGATCACATTAATCCAACAATATATATATATATCAAAATGACAAAATAGGGGCAAAAGGTCTTTTTCCAAGATCCATAAGTTTGTGTTCAAATTCATCTTTGTTTTTCTCTCATTATTTCATTCCACTTTGGCTAACTAAAATTAAATTTTACAATTTAACTAAGGATTCATTCATAAGTCAAAAGAATAATTTCTAAAACAAGGAAAAGGGTAGAATGGTATTTTCCATTTTTCTTTCAAAATTTCTTTCCATAATATACATACACTGAAAGATGGTTATCAATTAAGAGGGAATGAGATATTAAAATTTCAATTTGAAATCAATTTGGATAATTCTTTTATAAAAAGGATATTTTTGGTAATTTTCTCATAAAAAGGGTATTTTGGTCATTTTAACTTCTCAAAAATTTTCATTTTGAATTCGACATTTATAGTAAGATAGATCTCTAAGAGTATAAAGCCTGTTGAATTCAAAAAATTGCTCAAAAATGCAAATTTTTCTAAAAGAAAATAACTAGGGGCATTTTGGTCATTCTCATAAAAATTTATTTTTGAGAAATTTCTATCACATTTCTTAGTTTATAAATGTTATAAGTATACTTAATATTATTGGAGAACATCTTGACTATCTTTTTCCTAAATTTAGAATGATTAAAATAGTAAAGATTTTAAATTATTAATGTAAGGGTATTTTGGTTTTGTTATAAAATTTTAAGGTTAATATTATTTTAATCTTTGGTAATCCTGTTACAGTACTTTAGTATTGGAGTAAAGATTCCTTCTTATCAATTTCCTAAATTAAATAATGAAAAATAACAAAATTTCAAAATTTTGGCCTAAGGGTATTTTAGTAATTTCCATCCCTAGGGGCAAAATGGTCATTTGACCAGTTCATCTTCAACCTCTGAAATTAGAGGTTTCCTTTTGGCTCGAATTGGATTCAAATTCTTCTTTTCTTGTCGAGTTTACTTTATTTGTTTCAATTCATATGGAATTAAAATTTATCAAATTAAAAGGTATTCAAATGAACTTGAAGTGATTGGACCTAGGAACAAGAACATAAAAAAATGGAAGTTATGTTAAAATTTGATTTTAAACTTTTCTTATCTTTTTTGGAAATTTTCTTACCCAAAATGCTTCAAACATCATTAACAAAGTTCACTATGCCTATAATTTGACCCAAGAACAGGACAATTAACAAGAACAATGTTCTTCAAGTTTCAGAATTTGAAGTTTCTAATTTCAAATCATTTTTAGAGTGTTAAATTTTTAAAAAACCAAATTCATGCAACATATAACGTTTCTAGCAATCGAATTTGAAGGAAAAATAATTCCTCCTACCTTAATTTAGAATTCTCGATGAGAGAATTTGCAATTTCTAGCGAGTATCCGACGAGCCTTCAATCTTGCGATTCCTTTGATGTTTGTTTGAATTTCTTCAATAGAATCATTGTGAGAATGATTTCAAAACTATCTGAATTAAAATGAAGTAAAGAGAGAGGATTTGAGGAGAATTTAGAAGAAGTTTGCTGTGGTGGATGCTTTGAAACCCGAATCGGAGCTTGTTTATATAGCGTCCCTTCCACCCATTCCTTGTTTATTTATTCATAGGTCATGAACGAAGGTGGCAACGTGCAGAGGTAGGGAGAAGAGTCGTAGAGAAGGAAGATGGAAGGTGTGGCGGGACGTCTCGAGGAAGAAGGAGGTGAGTCACTATTCCTATGGTGGTTTCAAAGGAAACATAGAGGAATAACTATAATTTATTTGGTTAAATTGCCAACGATGGGCCTAGCAGTCTAATTGACAACTTCTCTCTCCTCTTTTCCTTAAGCGCTTAAGGGGTCAAGGGTTCGATCCCTCGCTAACCTCTTTTATGCCTGCGCTTTTTTTTATTTTTTTATTCCAGCACTTATGCCTCTTATATTAAATGGTCTGTTATTATGCTACCCACAGTGGGTAGCTCAGTTGGTCGAAAACACACCTCTCTTTCACTTGCTCTTGGGTTCAGCTCCTCCTTTGCCACTTTTCTATTTTCTCTTTTCCTTTCTTTTTCTTTTTCTTTTATTTTTTGTTTTCATTTTTTTAAAATTTTATTTTGATTTCTAATTTTTTTTTTCAAAAATCCTATAAACTAATTTATATTTTCCCCTTTCTGTTCTTATATTTTCTTCCACCATATATTTATTTTATTTTGATAAAATTTATTTATTTCATTTATCTAAATATTTATTTATTTATATTTAATTACTAAAATTTTATTTCTGACTTCTAAAAATTGAGTTTCTAATTCTCTAATTTTTTATTCTTTCTTCTTTTATTTTTATCTCATTTAAAATATCTAAATCTATTTTTTGTTCAAAATCAAATTATTATTATTTTATTTATTATTTAAGCTTATTTTTCACTCAACTTGTCTAATTATAATTTCTCTCTGTCTATATTATCTTCTAGATACTAATTCTTATAGAATTTAAAATTCTAAATTTTAATTGGACAAAACTTAAAAAAGATTTAAATGAGGAAAGATAAATTCTTAATTTAACAATTATAGTTTTATTTTATTAAAAGCAGGATGTTACACCGAGGTACCACAGTTAGAGGCTAAGATGCCAGAGGTAGCTCCTGCTATAGGAAGGGTAGATTGGCTAGTCAAGGGTGTAGAATAGGAGGACCTTAATGGGGACCTAGAGGAGTGTCCCGATGAGATCACCTCTTGGGAGATCTTTTAGTGGGATCTTTCAATTTTATTTTTTTGCCTACACCTAACACAATGGAAACTTAGAAGATTAGAGGCTACAAATTACTGCTCTGAGTGTAGGTTTCCTTTTTATATGTATGTTGTCATCTTGTATTTTTCCTAGTTGTACTTTTGGCTATCTTGGGGTGGGATGTGTATTGTCTATAGATGTTTTATATTATTTTTTTATTCAACTATGTACAAATTTCTTATATATATATATGGAGGTACATTCAATAAGTTTTTAGAATTCTACTAGTGAAATTATTTCCCAATACTTGAACTTATTTTGTTTCACGATAACATATTTTCCCAAAATTTTTCCAAATCTACCATATTTCTTTAAGTCTCAAAATGTTTCATTGCAATTAGGCGAAATGAAAATCTTTCGAAGTCAAATTAAAAGAGATATTCAATACATGTTTTACATATTAGAATTTGAGATGTTATAGAGAAAAGGAAATACAGCTAGAGAGGAGTGAGACTTTATAGCAATGTGCATTAAAGGTTGGAGAGTAAACACATACCACACAAACTTTTCTTACACATACATACTTATCAAATGGTACATTCCTGCTATATAGTTGGCAAAACATTGAAGTATATCATAGACAAGTATATTAATATTACTCTCAAACATAACCACACCTCAAACATAGGTAGCAATACTTATACTAATCATCACAAAACTATGAAATCACTACAGCTTA
>JAMLFT010002083.1:0-27292 GCA_026544285.1 Pachyrhizus erosus | reverse complement strand
TAAATAAAATAAATAATAATAATTTTTTCTTCTATTATATTTTTAAAAAAAAAATAGAATGAAAAAATAATTATTATTATATTATTTTTTATAAAAAAATTGAAGGGAATAAAATACAACTATATTAAATACATTATGTTTTTAATAATATTCTTTTAATGTAATGATAATAAATAAGTGGATAAATACATTTATTATAACAAAATTTTCTTACTCCTCTTATGAGTAAATGATCACTTTAATTCTTAAATCATATTAGTTCTTAAATCAAAGGAAATTAAAAAAATTATAATTATAAATTGATAATTATATTAGTCTAAAATTAAAAAAAAAAAAGCTTAAATAATAATATTAACATATTTTTAAATATTAAAATAATAATAAATAGGTAGATTTAAAAACTTATTTAATATTTTAAAAACTTATTTGGCATTTGTTTAGTTTGGAGGATAATATACTAAATCTTGAAGTTGTGGTTTATTCTTTATTCTTTCCGTATTGTATTATTGGAGGATAACTTCATATCTTTTTTTGTCCGCAATATCTTCTCAAGTATTTTCCCTTTCAGTTTTGACCCATTCAAACGATGATCCGAGGACAAGTATAGGGTTATTGCTTAGTATCTAGAAAGAATAGTGTTTAACACTTGGCTGAAAAATAATCTTAATTTAAAAAAAAAAAAAAAAAAAAAAAACCTAAACTAACGGAGTACTTGCATGTATAACCGCAGAAAAACTGCTACTAACGAAAGAAGTATAATAATGCTAATGAGATTATTGAGACACCTGTTATCTAGGGGTGCCTAATCATTTCTTTTCTCCGTCTCATGTTTATCGGTGTTAGTGTGTCTTATGTTATGTTTAATTGAAAAGAGAAAAATAAGATATATAAAAATAAAAAAAGAAAGAGTAAAAATAAAATAAAAAATAAATATGTTTAATTAAATAATAAAAAAATAGATTAAAAAAATAATATAATAAGTCTTCTTAATTTTAAAATTATTTCATGCATATTAACTGTATAAAAAGTCACATTCAATTTCATGTGTACTAAATTATTTTCATAGTAAAAAATAAACAAAGTTAAGTGTGATGACGGAAGGACAATATAATATTAATAAAAAATCTAATTATAGAACAAATGTAATTACTATAATCACATTAAAGATAATAAAAAATTTTAATATAAAAAAGTTATTCCTAAAATAAGAGTAAAAAGTTTATGGGTGTCTTAGATTAAAGAAATAATTTATCCTATGATCAATAAGGATACAAAATTTTTTTAATTAAGTGCACAAAAGAGTGTTAACATAAAATTAACATCGTCATAAATAATATAAATAAATAACCAAGAAAATAAAAAACTTTAAATAATAGAGCTACTGTGCAAATTAAATATCTCACAACTTGGATTTTTTCTTCATAATCCAACCGTTCAAAACGAAGAATAGATGTTTCGAACCTGCTATCAAAATTTCAGTTCGATCCAACAATGAACGAATCTATAGTTATAATTTTACAGTGATTATTTTATGTATGAGCAAAAATTATTTTTCATCTTCTTCTCTCTCTAATGGCTGGTGTTATTTCTTGTTTTAGCCCTAATTGTAACGTTTGTTAAAATAAAAACTTAATAAAAGAAAAAGAATTATGATATTATTAATTTAAAATAAGAAAAATAGCATATGATGAAAATAAATAATAAAAAAATGATCTTTTAATAGTAATTATATTTGTTCCAAAATAATTTTTGGTGTTATGTAAGTTTGAGTTTAAATTGAAATGTTTTAAGAAATTATTTGTTGTTATTGTAAAAATTAATTAATTAAAAATAAATAATAGCCAAATTACAAAAATCTAAGAAAAATTTTATCTTTAGATAATTAATAGATAAATATAAAAATATGTATGGGAGAATAAAATTTTAGATGAAAGTAGAAAGAAAATAATAAAATAAATTATATGTATATAATAAGATTATTTAAGGTAAATATAAAATTTATAAAATATAATGGTGATAGAAAATATGTAGAAATAAAAGGAGAAAAATATAAATGAATTTTTAAGATTTTTAGAATAATTAAAAATTGGAAAATATTAATTATATAATAAAATATATAAAAGAAAAAGTTGGAAAATAGAAAAAATTAGGGAAGGATTCGAATCCAAGTTTGGAAGGAGAATGAATATACACTGACCAACTAAGTTGTAGGATTAGTGGTAACAGACCCTGTAAAAACTTATATGTTAAATAATAAAATAAAATAAAGAATAAGTGAAAAGAAGGAGGAGGCGAGGGTTGAAATCACAACTTGGGAGATAAAGGAAGAAGGGAAACACGCTTAACCAGTAGACTGATTGACCCATTCGCGTTTAATATAAGAAAGGAAATGTAATTAAATTACTCCTTCTAAAAATAAGAAAAAAATAAAGCAGCAAAGCAAAAACGCTTTAAGCAAGGCTTGAAGGATGGGACCTAACACTTTGGACTCAACATCTTAACTACTGAGGCAGAGCACATTCAATGATATCTTAGCATTTTTAATTCTATTCATTATATGCTAATAAGCTTGGACCACCATTAAAAGGTGACGTAACTCCTTCTTCATTAAGCTTCCCTCCGCCTGCAAATCCCGCCCAATAGGTCCTACTACCCTACGCCTGTGCTAGCCATCTTCACCCATCCTCAATGAATTAAATAAATTGAAAACAGAGCCTGGAGATGCTATAAATACAAAACGACCATGATGAAAACACAAATGAATAATTGAATTCAAAATTTCTCTCTTCCTCGTCAGCTATAGTCATTTTTCACTCCGTACAATAGGTTGCTATTGTTGAATTCAAATGTTAAACTTAGGGAATTACTATTTAGCTGGAGAATTTCTTGATATGGTATGATAATGCTACAGGTGCTGATGAGAATTTAAAATATGAAATTTGAATTTGAATTTGATGATTGCAAATCTGTAAGTTAGGCTAACAGAAAGAACAAAGAGAAAGAAGAAAATTTGGAACAAGGAGGGGGAGAGATTGAGTGGTAAAGAAGAGAAGATTAGAAACAGAGGAGAATAAAGGAAGTAAGAGTAGATAGGGAGAAAGAGAAAATGTATATAGAGAGAGAAGTCAAGAGGGAGAGAGAGAGAAAATATAGAAAGAGAAAAGCAAAAATAGAGAGAGGGAGGAGATAGAAAGTAAAGAGAGAGAGGGTAAAGAAAGTAGAGAGAGAGAGAGAAAAAAGAGAGAATAGAGAGAAAGTAGAGAATAAGTCAGATAGAGAGAAAAAAAGTAGAGGGAGAGAAAGAGAAAAAAAAAGAAAGAAGAGAGAGAAAGTAGAGAAGAAGAAAAAGAGAGAAAGTAGAGAAGGGGAGAGAGAAATAAAAAGAGAGAGAGAGAGAGAGAAAGTAAAGAGAAAGAGAGAAAGTAGAAAGGGGGAGAGAGAAATAAAAAGAAAGAGAGAGAGAAAGTAAAGAGAAAGAGAGAAAGTAGAGAGGGGGAGAGAGAAATAAAAAGAAAGAGGGAGAGAAAGTAAAGAGAAAGAGAGAAAATAGAGAGAGGGAGAGAGAAATAAAAAGAGAGAGAGAGAGAAAGTAGAGAAGGGGAGAGAGAAATAAAAAGAAAGAGAGAGAAAGTAAAGAGAAAGAGAGAAAGTAGAGAGGGAGAGAGAAATAAGGAAAAAGAAAGAAAAACATATATAAATAATAAATATTATAATAAAAGAAAATAGGAAGAAATTGATAATATTAGATGATAAATAAATTCTTACTTTATTTTCTCAAATTTTTTTTATTTCCCTTTCTTTTATTTAACATATTATTATAATTATTTTATATAGTACAAGTGGATGAAATCTGTATGAAAAGGGAAATGAGCTTATTATTTTTATTACCATTGATTATTATTGTTTAGAAATGATTTATTAGGACTAATTATTTACCTCTAATAGAGCACTTGTTTGAGATAACTCTAAAACAACTTTCTCTAAAAGACAAAAATTGAGCACAGAACCTTAGGATAGAAAATAAGTCACAACTTGTGAAAATCATAAGTCTCAATAATACTGAATGATCCTTTATGAGAATTTCGGACAAAGGTAGAAATAAAGACAAATACTTGATTCTACACCATGATGATCAGTCACTTGATGTGAAATAAATTGATTAAGGAAATGTTATCTCAAAAATTGAAATAAGTACCAAGAAAATAAGTTATCAAGAATGTTGATTAAGAATACAAGGGTGTGAATTAAGATTAGAGTATTGCATAGGTTGACTATAGAGGGTACCTAAGGAATGTACGCAAGCTTGATTGAGTCCTTGGGTATGTGTAAGGTGCTAAGTCGTGAATGACTTTAAGATAGAGGGATTTCACAAAACCGGTTTGGCGTCCCCGACAAAGCAGAACATTACTATGATTTGGTTGAGAGTATCCTAATTCAATGTACCAGACAAGATATGTACTCTTGATCGTCACCCAAAATGCAAAATAAAGAAATATTATGACGCATCACGTAAGTCCTATTGGAGTTGGAAAGTTAGAGGCAACGAAGGGCCCTATTATGATTAGAAAACATAGGTAGACACGATACGATGAAATAAGAGTATGTGATAATAAGTAAATGTTTCTATGTTTGTACGTGCGCTTAAGGATAGATGACTCACTCCTACAACATCACTTTTCATATATTTATGGCAGACGAATGTCACCCCTATTTCATCTAACGATCATACCTCTAGAAGGAAGATGAACCCATGCCCCCTATTTGAAGATGACATATTTACAAGCTATGTGAGATTTGTCTTTTCATCCCTTAACGTCATACCCCACGGGCAATTCTCCCATATAGACCTACCTGTCATTATGTCCTAGACCTTACCATCCAGATATGTTGGAGTTCCACTTCATGTAATAGCATCTCCTAAATGCATTCAATCCCTGTCAAATCCAAACCCACCTACAGACTTAGCTCCCAATGAAGCCAACAGTCAAGGAGGAAAGGAAGAATCATCAAAGGTGGAAGACCCCTCTGAATGTTTTGATTAAACTTTATGTGAAAGTATACTAGCTAAATTTTGAACGAACCCTACTCATATGTTCTGTTAGTCCATGAGAATAAGAAAGGAAACATTTTGTATTAAGTCGTTATATGTATGGATTGAAATTTTAATGTTACTTTAAGGCTAACTGAATTGTTCTTTCTATTATGGATTGTTTAATACATTATGCATATTTAGCATCAAGAAGAAATATTGACATTAATTTGATAAATGTAATCCTTTGGTTATCATATCTTAATAGCGAACATTTCATCAAACTATTTTAAATCAATTAAAAGAAATTATTTTTTTGAATTACAAAAATATCAAATAAATTGAGAAAATAAAAAAGGCGTTACATTTGCTAACAAATTGATTTTCTTTATACTATACAAGTAATTGTAACATGAGACTTGAGACACTATCATATTTCTCCATTTCTTGATATTTATCTTCATTATAAGTTTTCTTCTACTCTATGTTATTCTTTGCATTATTCGTGAGGCTCGAATGTCTTTTGGCCTTGAATGCAAAGATTCAAACACGTTGTGTAAACCATAAGAGGCCAAATTAGATATCATTGCATTAGGAGTTAGTCAATTTTTTCTTCAAAATAATAGTTGTTGTCATGTCACATAATTCCTTTTCATATTTTCTAACAATATTTCTAACAAGCTAAAAATAAATTATTTTTTTATTATGTTGTCTAATAGCTTTATTGATTAATAAAAATGTCTTGCTCAATATGTTAAATTTCAAACCCCTTTATAAAACCAACTACAAAGGATGGTTACAAAGGTTAATTATTTTCATCAAGCAACTTGAAGTTAACTATGTTTCAAAGATACACTAACACTTTAATTTAAAAGAAGCAATAGGATAGTGAAAAACATAATCAAGGTAATTGAAATTATAAAAAACTCATTAATGGAGTACATCATCATCCCTTTAATCATATACCAAACAACTTTGTTATTTTGTTTGTATCAAATAATTTTGCAAAATATATTTAGGAGAAATTAATTTATTATTTGATAAGAATTTATATAATATGCAAAAATACAGTTAAAAGACTATTTGGCAAGTGTCAATTTATTATTTTAATATATATCAATGTTTTAATTAATTGTACTTGTTATGAACAATTTTGTTTTAATGCTAGAATTACTACTCACATAATGGTGGTACTCAATATTTGTTACATGGTTAAATTTTGTGCATGATCCAACATAAAATTAGTTATTGTTCCTTCTTATGAATTTTTTAATTTGGTGAGAAACTTTTAGATAAAAACATAAGAAAAAGGCTCAAAATAAGATAAAATTAAATCAACCATGTATTAATTGGATTGGTTTAATTTGTGTATTGAACATTTTGATACATTTTCTAATTATATATTAAATTGATTTTGTTTGAATTATATACTAAATAGTATCTCTAAGAGAAGCTATAATGTATATTATATAAGATCCTTCATGAGAAATTAGATAAGAGACTCAGTTACCAAAGGGTTTGTAGTAAATACTTGTAATTCTTATGTGTATGTAAAATGATAGATTTTAATTGTGTCATTATAAGTTTATTTATAAATGATATGTTGATTTTAAAAATTTATTTAAAAGTTATAATTAAATTCAAAGAGTTTTATGTTTGAAATTTGATATGAAAAACTAAAAATGATTTTTCTTTAAGTCAAATTCATAATGTTGAAAAATTATTGAGAAAATTCACTAGTTTTGACTTGGTATAATATGAAACTAGTATTTATTATAAGAAAAATAGTAGAATTAGTATCTCTTAGTCTGAGTAAGTAAAATTAATTGATATCGTTATGTATCTTATGAATTATGTGATAATACTCTAAGGATGTTCTTAATTCATTAAATGGGAATCTATTGAAGATTGTTTGTGTGTCACTTTAGAAGTCATAAACATGCTTGATAAGAAGATTTTTGGAGGAAATTTGGCTTTGAAAATTGATATTGTGAAATCCTTTGACACTGTCGATTGGGTTCTTTTTTTGAAAGTCCTTAAGGGGTTAGATTTTAATCGTACCTTTTGCTCTTGGATTAGACCATTTTATACCAAGTAAAGTTGTCTATATCTGTGAATGGAAATTTAGTTGGGTTCTTTTCATGCCAATTAAGGTAGCTTAATTCTTACAGCTAGTCCTACGGGTTTTCACACTCCTTTTCATTTTTTCAACCTTCCTACACCTCCTAAAAACTGGTCAAAGATCATATGGCATTAACTTATCCTTCATTCAACTTTGTTTCTTACTTGGAGACGTATTCTTGACAAAATTCCAATGAGTAAAAAGGTTTGAGCAAAAGGATGTGTAACACCTTCACTTTTAATTTAAATTTAAGTATGGTTGTTTGCTAAGGTAACAATAGTAGTTAAACCTTTAAATGTGATGAAACTAACAATATTAGCTCATCTTTAGACTTACATATTTTAAAAAAGTATTTATTATACAAAAAATTATAAAAAGAAAAGAAAATTAAATTACTGAGTCAAATTGAAATAGATTATGACTTAAACATGCTTAGAGTTTACTAAAAAAAAATAGTAATAATAATAATAATAATAATAAAATTTGTTTTAAATAGTAACAATTATATATAATAGTAAAATAATACCTTGTAGAAAATATTGTTTAGGAGATAGACAACTGATGTGAAGTACATTTTTATTGAATTCAAAACACATATTTATACACATAGATTTTAACTGCTTAGTATATCTACTAAACCACTATCTCACTAATTAAGTCATTAGATATTAACAACCCACTGACACACACTAGATATTAACAACCCACTAACACACACTAGATATTAACAACCCACTAACACACTAGATATTAACAACCCACTAACACACACTAGATATTAACAATCCACTAACATACTAGATATTAACAACCCACTAACATAGTGTTTGACCTATTCTTAAGCTTAACAAACATAACAAACATTGAATACTTATAACGTAATCAAAGTCATAAATTTAACACTCCTTCTTGACTTTGATGCTACAAATTCCAACCTCTCTCACAGAAACTAAAATCTGCCTTTAGGCAAAGCTTTTGTGAGAATGTCAGTTGTTTGTTCTTCAGTCTTGCAATATTGAAGCAAAACTTAACCTTTTTTTTGTGCTTCTTTGAGAAAGTAGAACTTAATCTTGAAGTGCTTAGTTTTTCCATGAAAGACTGAATTGTTGGAGATACACATAACAACTTGATTGTCAACAAAGATTTTTGTGCTTTATTTTTTTAGAAAGTATAAATCCTCCAACAATTTTCATAACCAAATTACATGATTTGTTGTTGTAGTTGCAACAACATATTTTGCTTCTACTGTGCTTTGTGCAACCACTTCTTGTTTTTTAAAACTCCATGTAAACATTCAAGATCCAACAGTAAAACAATAACCTGTTGTACTCTTCATATCACCTACTGATCTTGCCCAATCACTATTCAAAAAACCACAAAACTTGAAACCAACACTATTCTCAAACTTCACTCCAAATTCAACAGTACCTTTGATGTACCTAACAACTCTTTTGGCTGCTTGAAAATGAGCTTCACTTGCACAGTGTAAAAATCTAGAAAGTAAACTTACAACATGCAAGATATCTGGTTACGTTGTTGTTAAATACGTTAGACATCCAATCAAGCTCTTGTAGGTGCCTTCATTAGTTCTCTCATAGTTATCTTCTTTATTGAGTCTTTCTTTTTTATTCATTGGTGTTGAAACAACCTTACAATCTTCCATTTGAAACTTCTTGAGAATTTCTATGGCATATTTTTTCTAGCAATATGAAAATGTCATTTTCTTGTTAGTGCACTTTTATTCCCAAAAAATAGGACATTGGTTCTAGATCAATCATTTCAAACTCTTGGTGCATTTGAGTTTTGAAATTATCAACAAGTTTAATATTACTTCCTAAGACCATAATATCATCAACATAAATGGAAACAATGATTAACTCAAAACTAACCTTTCTCACATACAATGTAGGCTCACTTAACTTTTGGTAAAACCTATGTTCAAACGATAATCATTTAATTTGCTATATTAGGCCCTTGGTGCTTACTTAAGCCTGTACAAAGTCTATTTTTAGAAAGAAAACCTTACTCTCTACTCCTTGTTGAACAAAACCTTTAGGTTGCTCAACATAAATCTCCTCTCGTAGAACACCATTCAAGAAAGCTTATTTGACATCTAGTTGGAAAACTCTCCAATCAGTTTGAGCTGCTAATGCCAATAGCAATCTAATGGTATCCACTCTTGCAATTGGAGCAAAGGTTTTTGAAAAATCAACTCCATAAAGCTATGTATAACCCTTCACCACCAAATGGGCTTTGTGCTTATTGATTGAGTCATCTGTAGTCAGATTGGTTTTGAATACCCATTTCACTCCAATAACATTCTTGTTTAATGGCCCATTAACTTATATCCATGTGTGATTTTTTTTTTTCCTATCATTTTGAGCTTCTTCTTCATAACATCAATCCATTTCTAGTCTTTGTAGGCTTTGGTAAAATTTTCAAGCTTTAGAATAGTAATGTTGCACCTTTCATAAATATCAACTAGCAATCTTGTTCCTCTAACAAGTTGATAATCAATATTATCTTTCAAAATTTTTTTAGCATCCGATTCTTGACTTTGACAATTTTTGCTCAAATCCCAGTGTCCATCCTCAAAGAAAGTCACATCCCTGCTTATAACAACTTTTCTAGATTTTGGCATAAAGACTCTATAAGCTTTCAAGACTTGACTATAGCCAATAAACACACCAGGTTGAGATTTTTTGTCCAGCTTGTCACATTTAACTCTAGGAACCAGAATA
Source organism: Pachyrhizus erosus (assembly GCA_026544285.1). Taxonomy (NCBI): domain Eukaryota; kingdom Viridiplantae; phylum Streptophyta; class Magnoliopsida; order Fabales; family Fabaceae; genus Pachyrhizus; species Pachyrhizus erosus. Next base: position 17,400 of record JAMLFT010002083.1, on the reverse strand, counting down.
TAGCATAAAGAAGAAAAAAATTTTAGGTTTAATAGAGAGGTTTAAAGCCATATCATGCGTCATATGGTGTTTTTTTTTAGGTGCTCTTGTTGGAAGCCTATTTAGTAAGAACACAGTAGTATTTGCAACCTCTGCCCATAATTTCTTAGGCATATCTTTTTCATGCATCAAACACCTGGCTATTTCCATGATTATTTTGTTCTTCCTTTCACTCACTCCATTTGTTGTGGAGTATAAGGTGCTGTCAATTAATGTTCTATGCTTGTATCTTTACAAAATGCTTAAAACTTATGTGACATATATTCAATTCCATTGACAAACCTGATTATCTAGATTTTACAATCACTTTGTGCTTCAACTAAGGCTTTAAAATTCCAAAATTCATCAGCTACCTCAGACTTACTTTTCAAGAAGAAAATCCAACACATTCTAGTGAAGTCATCGATAAATAAAGCATAGTATATGCTACCATTCAAGGAGAGTACTCTGTGAGGTCTTGCAACATATATATGAATTAAGTGCAACTTGCTAGAAGCTCTCCTTGTTGAAACAGAAAATGACTTCCTCACTTGCTTGCCAAACTAACATCCTTTGCAACATATATCATGACAGTCAAAACATGGCAATCCACGAGCAAGATTGTTTTGTTGCAGGAGCTCAATATCTTTCTTATGAAAATGGCCTAACCTTTTATGCCATAATTCAACTTCACTTATCTTTGCTTGAAAAATAGTTTTCTCTTTACTTTGTAAATTTAAGGAGAAGTTTTTGTCTTTCATCTCAACACTAAAAACTTTCTAATCATTTGCATCACTAACTACACACCTCTTTTCTTGAATGATACAAAGTAACCCTTCTCAAGTAGTTGTACAACACTAAGCAAGTTTTGATCTATCTCTAGTACATAAAGTCCAACACTATGCCTTTTCTTCTTACTACTATGTACTGATTATTCCCAACTTTCACCTTGGTACGAAAACTATCATCTAGATCCTTGAATAAACTTGCATTAAAAGTTTTGTGATTAGTACAACCGCTGTTAATCAACCAATTTTCTCTTGAATTAGTGTTGGAATAACATGTTGTGACAAAAAATTGTTCCTCCTCCTCCTAATCAGCAACATTAGCTTCATTGGTTTGTTGCTGCTTGCATACTTTCGAGATATGCCCCATTTGATTACACTTGTTGCACTTTCTGTCAAGTCTCCACGAGCACCTTGCTTCTGGATGACTTCTCCTTGTGCAGTATTGGCATTTAGAAAATGAACCTTTCTTGTTAAAACCTTTAATAGAATTTTTGTTGTGATTCTTTTGAAAATTTTCTTCTTCCAATCCTTGCCTTCTTTCTGGGATTGTGCAGTAACAAGCAATGCACCTTCAACTACTTTCTCTTGCTTAATGATCCTTTGCTGCTCTTGGGTCTATAAGGAACTCACCAACTCAGTAACTAACATGTTGGTTAGATCTTTATTTTCTTCAAGAGAAGAAATTTTTGCTTCATATCTTTTTGGTAAGGCAACCAGAATTTTCTCCATAATTCTCTTGTCAAACACATCTTCACCAAGGATCTTAACCTTGTTTACAATCTCTTCAAGTCTATAAGCATATTCCCTGATAGTTTCTACTTCATTCATTTGCTGCACTTCAAATTCTCTGCCATAGTTCAAAATTTGAATGTGCTTGGTTTTGCCATATCCATGATACTCCTTCTGTAAATAATCCCATATCTCTCTAGCCGACTTCAATTTCATAAATTTGGTGAATATAAACTCAGGTATAGTTGAAATCAGAACTGACATTGCCTTGTACATCTTCGTCTTATTCTCCTTATGAGTCTTCATTTGCGCTATAGTTGGATTTTCTAGCAACTCTAGCACAAATCCTTCTTCAACGTCTTCCCAAATATCTTATGTTTGAAGGTGTATTTTCATCTTCACTGCCCATAGTTGATAACTTGAGCCTGTGAATTTCGGTACAAGAATGCTACTAGAATTCTCAAAGGTCATATTGGGTTGGTATTTAGGTATTTCCTCACTAACCTCTTAGGTCCCTCAAGAACATATATAGCTCTGATATCAATTTGTAGAAAATATTGTTTAGGAGATGAACAACTAATGTGAAGTACATCTTTATTGAATTTAAAACACATATTTATAGACATAAATTTTAACTGCTTAGTATATCTACTAAGTCATTATCCCACTAATTAAGTAACTAGATATTAACAACCCACTAATTAAGTAACTAGATATTAACAACTCACTAACACATTAGATATTAACAACTCACTAACACACTAGATATTAGCAACCTGCTAACACACTAGATATTAATAACCCACTAACATAGTGTTTGACCTATTCTTAAGCTTAACAAATATAACAAATATTGACTATTTCTAACATAATCAAGTCATAAATTTAACATATCTCCCTAAAATTTTAACAAGAATTGAAAATTTAAATAATTTAAATTTAAGTGCTGAAAAGATCCCTACATAAAGACTAGAGAACCAATTGGTTGAACAAAATAATTTTTAGACAGCCTAATTTTCTTCTCCAACATGGTTGATCCCTCATGCATGCGATCGAGCTCTCTTATTCTCTTTCAGACACAAAGCAAAAAATTTTACTTAAAAATTAATTCCAAATGAGATGATTAATCACTCTTCATTAAAATCCACTAATATGAGAGTCCAATCAGATTTCATGCACCTACCTTTCAACCTTTATTTCTTTTAAAGAAATTGGATATTTCAGTATAAAGTCACTCCTCACTAGTTGTTCATTTCCTTTCTACACAACACTTACAGTGGAAGAATTTAAACAAAGCTAAGAGGAATACGTACAAGGCTAGCTCAGTGAAGGATCCAACTCCATTATTTTGCTTAAGAAACTCGTTGATTTAAGGTATAGGGCAAGGAGGAAATGAACTCAATTATGTTTGTATGCATGTGAAGGGTGTAGTTGTTGCCTTCTACTTGTTTGATTTTGTTATGATCACTCTTCTTATGCCTTTGATTGATTTTGGTGAATGGTTTTCTTGTTTATTTGAGTTTTGAAAAAACTTAAATTATAGGGGAGATGATGACCAAATCTAGTCTTAGTTATAAACTGCTTCCTTTTGCTTGTATGGTAGGTTAGAGTGTTTATTTTGAAATGCATGTTCTATTTTGCATGAAGATTTGATTTCTTCTCTATTATTCTTTTCTAATGACTTTGTTTTGCCTTGAGAATAGTAAAAAAAAAAGTTGTTTCGTAGCAATGGAGAACTGAATTACATTGATTTTTTATACTTAAAATGAAGTACTATAATGTATCTTAAACTTGAGCTCTGGCTCAAGAAAGAGTAAAAGAAATTAATGACTATACACACCATTTTCATAATCATTGTTTCATATCCAAGTATAATAATCCTTTCTATAGGAATGTTCATCCATAAAGGAAAAATTTTAATTGTTTAATTTCAATACAACTTTTTGATTGTTTAATTGGTATCCACCAATTCATGGATGAGTTAAATGTAACATTGATAGAGTTGCAAAAGGTTGTCCTGATTTGGCTGGTTGGGGGGAAGGGTTAGTGTTGCTATGGTGATACTTTTGTATGTCATTTTATTATTATTTTATTTAAAAGAATTATGATATTAATTTTTCTTTTAATTTTTATTAAATATTTAACATATTTTATTAATAAAATACTAATATATAACATAATAAATTATGTAATACTTACATGAGATGTAACAAATGACATAATAATTTAAATGCATTGACATATTATTTACATAATGACATGATACGTGAATTTTGAAAAACAACATAATTTATCATGACATATTAATAAAATATATTAAATATTTTATAAAAAATTAATTAAATGACTAAAATCTTATAATTATAATAATTGAGAGATCAAATTCATACATTAAAATATGAAAAATCAAAATCAAGGAAAAAAAATATAATCAAGTTATAATTTATAAATAGTGCATGTATTACTTTAAATGACAAATAATACTTGGTAAAATATACCGGTTCCATGAACATTGGATCATTAAATTAGTATGTGACATTGATTACTTGCACGGATAATATTGTTGGGAGAGAGAGAGGGAAAACGGAAGGAACAGAGGATTCAACGAAATGAAAAGCGTTACATTCGTATGACCAGACATAGCGGTAAGTAAAAATAAGAGAATGAAAGGGTGCGAGAAATAACAGGAACTCTTCATGATATTATTGGCAAAGAAAAAAAAAAAATTTGTTATAAGAAAATAAAAGAAAAAAGAAAAAAAATTATGGTGGGACCCTCTCCATTCGATGGAAACCCTTCAATCCAAGGAGGGAAGTAATAGCTTAAATACTCCTTCCCTCTTCCGCTCAGAATAATTCTTCGGCTGCCCCTTCTCTCCTTCAGACACAGAAGGACAAAGATACAATAACTTTTCACACCTCCTTCTGATTCAGGTCTTTTTTTCCCCTTATTTATGTTTCATTTCTTTTCTTGATTTGTTTTATTTTTATTTTTTGCTTTTGTGTTTTTGTTTGTTGTGACTGAATGCTTATTATACCTTATAGATATAATTATCATGTTTCCAGCTGATTTTTTTTATCACGATCAGCATCTTTGCTAGATCTAAATTATCTAATATATAATTGCTGTTTTTCTAGGTGTTAAACGTTGATTTACCTGCTTGGTGCATGTTTAATGTTCATTTTGTTTGTTTTAAAAATTACGATTGCAATTGCAATCACAAGATTTTTCAAGTCTCTGAAATCGAATTGTGACTACAATTATAGTTGCAACAATAATATTTATTCGTATTAATATTTTGTAATACCAAAGATGGCGATGAAACCTTGAATGAAAGAGTTAAAACCTTGGTTTCGTTATATTTGATTTCCTTCGAGTCTGTCTGGGGGTGCATGCTCTTTTGTTTATCGTTTACAACTTCTCTCGGATCCAAAAATGAACATCTTTTTGTTTTTCATCAATCATCAGAGTTTGTCGTACATTTGTTATCATGTAATGACCATCACGTGACAATGTTGCAATTTCTCACGAGTCAATTTTTTTTTTTTTAATTCACGAGTCAACTTTTATTTATTTTTATTCACGAGTCATCTCTTTCATTGTATAGCCCTACCAACGAATACGACCATCTTCTAAAGCAATAGATTGTTTTTTTGTTTTTTGTTTTTTGAGTAATGATAGTAATATAAATAGTTTTATATTTTTAATTTTAAGGTAGGCAAAGCTAAATAGGATATATTGGAATATTTAATTTGTGTATTTTAAAGAAAGTGGTTTAGCATGACGTATGGTTCTTAATGTGAGATTATTATTATTATTACTTTGTGTTAAATTAATATATATTTTATCTTTTCTATCAATTTGTTTATTTAACTTTATATTTAATTTCTTTATACTTTATAATTTTCTAAAGAAACAAGAGTTAAGAGTTTTTCAATTTATTAGTGGATGATCATTTCTCTTTTAATGGTTAAAATTATCACTTGTGGATACTTTAGTTGATGTGGGCGGCTATTATTTCATGGCTGCTAATACAAGGATTCATTTCAACCGCAAAAAGAGCAATTAGGAAATAACAGTTCTTTAATACTTTTTTATTTGGTTGAAGTTTATGGGAGTGTTATTAATTAGAAAATTAATACATTAATTAAATGGAGAAAGAAATTCACATGATTCATGAAACTCACATAATTTCCATAAAGAGAATATTTGAAAATATGTTGCTAACTTTTGTCATTATCAAATGTGATTTCTGAAATGCCCACACCATGCACAATTCCCATGGGATTGTATAATAAAACGATATTTTATGGTTTATTTATGTCTTTGTTAAATTTTTAATGTAAAACTAATCTTATCCATTAGGTCAAATCCAACTCAACTGAACAAAATTAAATGTGTATTTTATTTGTTGTTTGTAAGGCTCTAAAGGCACAGTTCAATATTCCAAATGGAAAAGTAAGTAGCTTTTTGAATTGAAAAAAAAACGTGTTTTACATTGAATTTAACGTTTTTATAAACACACACTAAGCAAGAATAGGGATGATTAAAAATAGATTCCTGATTTTTGGGCGTCTAATTATCTATAGAGTAAATTTCGTTGAAATGGACTTTTAAGTAATTTACTAAATGGTAGTTTTAACTTTTCACGGTTTAGATTTGCTTTGGTTTGGGCATTGGGTGCCCATTCTAATGTACTTTGTTAGGTTTGCACTGTGCAAGCTACTTAACTACTATTTGTCTATGGTGACACTTTACCATCTTCCCTGTATATTTGACACGTTGTTCATAGCAAACACATTCTTGTCAGCAAAAAATAATTATCTTTTCACACTCCACCAAATCTTATATTGGAACGTGAAAGGATTGTAAAACATGCGTCGTAAAAATTGGTACTCGGAAAATTTTGGTTGCATACCAAACTCTTTCTTGAATTTTGTTACGTGTGGCATAAAAAAAACATAACGAAAGACTTGGGTTCCAAATTTCGAATGCATATTTAAAAAAAAAATGATTTAAGATTGACGCGTTTTTTTTTTCTTTTAATGTCAACTATGACAAGTCTTTTGCCAATTATATGGACCTATTTTGAATTTTACACGAATCTACCAACTTGCAAGGCTCTGTGTTCCACTGTAAGAAAGTTTCTGATTACACGCTTTATTATATGTGAACGTTAGGTGGAAAATTGACAAAATTTACCTTATAAACGCACTGCTATTTATTGTGTTCTGTAGACTATTTCAAAATGCTTTGCTGGGTGCTTCCAAGATATTAATTCAATAAAATGATTAAGAGACATGAATTTGGGTGCATAAAATTAGGTTTAGTGAGCTTGTTACGATTTACAGTCATTAGGCCTTTCGTACTTTTTATTATTTTTCTAAAATTTAAACTTATCTAAAAAATATTCTAAGAAAATTGTACCTTTGTCATTATTTATTTTTCTCTATTTTATTTTAATTGTCACATAAGCTAAAAAAATTTGTCTCAAAATAATTATAATTTTATTCTTTTAATGTAATATTAATTTTTTATTTTTAATGTATTTTTTAAATATTACTATTATTTTGGATCGTATTTAGTAAAATTAATTAAGATTAAGATTAATTTGATACAAATATTATTTTCTATCTATCAAATAATTTTTTTATTTTATATAAAAAATTCAAGACAATAATTAAAATAAAACGAAGAAAATAAAATGTTTTTACGGGTCATCAAATAAAGAGAATTTTCTCAAAGTTATTTAAGATATGTTTGATTCAACTTTAAATCACATTTAATGTCAAAGTTTTGTTTTACGGGAATTGTGTTAAAAATAACTTGTAACATGTCTTTTAAATAAAACAAAAATACTTAAAAAATTTACAATTTTATTAAAAATAATAAATATTTATTGAAATGATCCTATAAATATAAAGGTTATTAATATTAAATTTATATTTTTCTATTAACTTTATTTTTTAGTGTTGTTTATATTAAAATATAAATTTAAACTTAACCTAATTTTAAAAATTTATTCATAAAAAAGACTATTTAGCACTTATATATTTTATTTTAAGATTATTTATAATCAATATGAAACTTAAATTTTTCTCAATCATTTAATCTTATTGTGCACGAACTTGCTTTCTAACAAATAACTATAATATGTATCAAAGTTTGAATCGTAAGTCGAGTTCAACATTTGTTATTTTCACACCCGCTATTTTTACCACTCCATTAACATTTTTCATTTCTCTCTATCTCTCTATTCTTATTACAGTCATATCACCGTCAATCATATCTATACTTTTCCATTGTCATTTGGGGTTTCTATATAAATTTTGCCATAACAAAATTTTGTGCTTTATGTGATGATTAGGTGAAAATGGGAGGTGGTGGCCGAAGCTCTGCTCCTCTTAAGCAGAGAAACTCAGGGGAAGACCCTAAGAAGAAGCGTGTCCCACATGCAAAACCACCTTTCACCCTAAGCCAATTGAAGAAAGCAATTCCACCACACTGTTTCCACCGTTCAGTGCTTCGTTCATTCTCCTACGTCTTCTACGACCTTACCATAGCCGCATGCCTCACCTACGCCGCAGTAAATTACATTCCTACCCTTCCCCACAACCTCTCCCTCTTAGCCTGGCCCCTCTATTGGGCTATCCAAGGTTCCTTCCTAACCGGGGTTTGGGTCATTGCACACGAGTGTGGCCACCACGCCTTCAGTGATCACCAATGGCTCGATGACTTAGTAGGCCTAATTCTCCATTCTTTTCTCCTTGTGCCTTATTTTTCATGGAAATATAGCCATCGCCGCCACCACTCCAACACGGGGTCACTTGAGCGTGATGAAGTGTTTGTGCCAAAAACTAAGTCAGGAATGAGTTGGTATTCTATGTACCTTAATAACCCACCAGGGAGAGTTCTCACTCTTACTATTACCTTAACCCTTGGTTGGCCTCTTTACTTAGCTTTCAATGTTTCCGGTAGAACTTATGAGAGATTTGCATGCCACTTTGACCCTTATGGCCCCATTTACTCAGACCGTGAAAGGCTTCAAATTTATGTGTCCGATGCTGGGATTCTTGCAGTTTGTTATGGTCTCTACAAGGTTGCTATGGCAAAAGGGCTTGTTTGGCTTGTTTGTGTTTATGGGGTGCCTTTGTTGGTGGTAAATGCGTTTTTGGTGTTGATCACTTACTTGCAGCACACTCACCCTGCGGTTCCTCACTATGACTCCACCGAGTGGGAATGGTTGAGAGGTGCATTGGCCACTGTGGATAGAGATTATGGGATTTTGAATAAGGTTCTTCATAACATCACTGACACACATGTGGCACATCACTTGTTTTCTACAATGCCACATTATCATGCAATGGAGGCTACCAATGCTATAAAACCTATTTTGGGAGAGTATTATCACTTTGATGGGACTCCCGTTTACAAGGCTATGTGGAGAGAGGCAAAGGAGTGCGTGTATGTTGAGCCTGATGAAGGGTCTAATGGGAAAGGTGTTTACTGGTACAACAATAAGCTTAATTAAGTATTAGAGCTTTTGTGCATTGGTTGAGACTTCAGAGTTTAGGTGGTTATGTGTCTTATAGAATAATTTCGTAATTAGTGGTAAAATTGGTGGTAATAAGGGACAATGCAATGAGTGCATGCCTATGATGTTATGCATGGTGGATTGAAATCAGTTTATGGCTTTCACTTAATGTTTGTGAAGCCTAATTGTGGTTGGTTTCAATTAGGGTAAGTATTTATGTACCAAAAGAAAGTGCAGTTTTGTTTTTGTTAATTTTGTTTGGTTTGTGAATGTTTATAATTAATAACCCTAAAAAATATTATGCGAACCAACTAAGCATGGATTTGGTGGCTACTGCGAAACCAGCGTGCACCAACAATATCCTGCCAAAGTGTTTAACAGTGTTTAACGTATTAAAATATGCTGCACGCGCTATACGGCATGAAAAGGGGGTAGATTTGAACATGACTTAGATTAAAAGTTATTTTAAAATTAAAGATTAAAATAAGAATTAAGAATTTTAAAAATAAATTAAAAATAATAGAGGATAGAGAACAAGAGAAAGATAGCATGGAAAAATAAGATAGAGAGGACAGAGAACGAGCAGATAGGGTAAAAAATTATCAAGTAGTCCAAAAATATTATGATCTCTATTAATTTTATATAACATATAAAGTGTTATTAATATGATCGAAGATATAAAAACATAATATTCAGAGATTATTTAATAATTTTTCAGTAGAAAAAGGGACGGAGAGCAGTGACCCGAGAGTGAGAAGAAAAAGTAGAGAAAATCTGTTTTTTAAAAGAGATATGTTTTTAAAATAACACTTTTTTGCATAGAAGTTAACTTTTTCAATTTTTAAGAGTTTTTCTTTTAAAAAATTAACAGAAGAAAACCCCATCAAAACTCCCGACAAGATACACATAGTCATCACTCCACAATATTATCAAAACACGTAAATTCTTGAATTGATCTTAGGCCAGATCCCGGCCAGTTTTTGGCCATATTTACCACTTAACTAAACATTTCTAATGGGGAGGAATCTCTCACGTGAAATTTTCACTTAAATTTTTCCATGTTAAAATTCTAGTCATTAAAACTTTATGTCTATATTATTTTATTATTTAAAATTTTTCTTTTACTTTTAATTAAGAACTATAATTTTATATTATCAAAATGTCAGATGAGGAAATCCATTTTCTTTCCTAATGCTATGGCTACATCAATTAGGTTAATAAATATTGGGGATATATATTTGGCACTTTGCAAAAAAAAATTCTTTAAAGGGCTAATAAAAAGGATATGTGAAAACAAAATAAATACATAATATTGACATAATGCGTTGAAGTAGTGAGTATAGACTTTTGTTTTCTAGTAGTTAGAATAGGTCGGTCTTAAATTCACGCAATTCAGTTGCCTTACGAAATTACGTATTCAGCGTGAAAAATAATGAACCCTAATCAATTTCGGAGGCTCTCTCTGTAGTTAATTATTATTGATGCCGAGAGTAAGAAGAAAAAAAAATCTATTTCCCCAATTTTTAATGTTTTGTTTATTATCCACGTGTTTCTTGCATAATGTATGGAGCATTAAAAAACATTATTGTTTCAACCACGCGTAATGATATTCCAATTGAGAGTACTAGCAGGAGTGTATCGTCTTTCTACTCATCATAATGCTACTTATACAAAATAATTTTACAACAAAATTTATATTTAATAGAGAGATAAGCAGAGAAGATGAAGTTTTCAACGCAATGTTTTACAACTGGGTAAAAATTGATCGGGTTTAATTAAAGATTTTGAGTATTAAGTATGTTTAGATAATTTATTTAGAAGTAACTTTTAAAATAAAATAAATTATTTTATATGTTAAAAGTTAGTTTATATATAAGATAACTTGTATATAATTTCTCATGTAATTTCTTTAAAATATGAATTTTAATTTATATATAAATTAATTTTAACTTATAATTTTTTTTTATTTTCTTCTTTTAAAAATAATTATGGATAAACTTATCTAAATACATCTCATGTCAAATATTTAAAAATAAGAATTTTGTCATTCATGATTATTCTATCTGATTCAAATAAGATTATCTCTAATAAAAAATATATATTATTTAATAAAAAAAAGTTCTTAAAAAATATTATAGAATACTGTAAAAAAAAAAGTGTTTGCATATTTTATATTTATACTATAATAGTTTCCTGGTCCGTGCATTGCACAAATTACATATAAATATTATATATTACAAAGGATTAAAATCACTTAAACATTATTTTATTTTTACAACCTTTCATATCAAATATATGTAATTAAATGATGCTAATGTATTTTTCATCAAATATCATAACATCAAAATATATATATATCATGTGTTTTGGTACATCAATCTCACAAAATATCATTGTTCAAGACAAAACATATTTTGAGTAATTGAGCCACCATTTAACAGTGTTGAACTCCAAACTGTAACATGTGCAGAAGAATAAAAAATAAACAAAATTAACTTGTCATATTAAAACTTAAATTAAAATGTTATTCCACCTAAACAACACATAAATGCCATAATCAACAAAAATATATATCTTAAATTTGATCTCATAATTATAGCCACAGATTCTCACTTTTTCATTTTATAATAATCAACCAACCATTTGTTTAAGCACTTTCATCAAAATAAATTTAACTAAATAAATTAAAGTCACAAAATGCTAGAAATTGAGTGCCAGTTATATATTTAATTGAATTTAACAGCTAGGTGAAAGTAACAAAATAAAATAAAGTCACACACCCATTATTCCTGTTTCAAGATATATCAACTAATAATCAAATTCATTTTTTTTAATAATTGAGTGCCTTAAACAAAATGAATTTAAAAAAATAAAATAAAATCACAAACTAATTATTCCATTTTGAAGATGGTGAAAGTGAAATTGAAATAAAATGTATTCATTATAAAAATTTCATCAAACAAAACAATTTAAACAATAATTACCATTTTTGTAAAAATAAAACCCTAAAAAACTAACATAAAAGTCATTATTTGTAAAATAAAGCAAATTAAGCACACACTTTTTCGAATATTTATTAGTGTAATAAAATATAAAAGTTTAAAGGCTCATATTTATTTTTATTTCTCTCTCTCTCGCAATTAAACTACTAATATCTATAATCAACTTGATTAGTATATGCCTATTATGTTGCGGGATTTGTTGTTATCAATTGGACAATAATATGGATCCTAAAGGGAGGGTTAAATGAAAATTAATTTTGACATATATAACTAAATTAATAAGATATAAAATTAATTTTATTTTATATATGCTAATTTTAATTCGTATAATAAGAAAAGGATCTTTAAATTCTATGACTTTAACATATATTCTTTGATAAAATTCAAGTACACATCTCTATCCATGATCAAGTCAATAATGAGAAATAAAAAAAGTTTGATATCTTGAAGATTTAATATTCTTCATGAACATTTTGATTTCTATTCCTTTGACTTTCCTTTTCTCTCTATTTCAGAACTTTTCTACAATAATTTATGAGAAACAGAACCCATATTAATAGTCAAGAATAAGACCAAGAGGTTATAATAACCTTTAGTAACAAATATCCATCAAGTTGGTTATAATAACTGTCAGTAACCAATTTTCATCAGATTGGTAACAACTTCAACTTTTCCTTAATTTATTTATTTATTAAACTAGAAAATGAGTAACGTATATTAGACCACATGAGACATATTTTCTTATATTCTCCCACTTGGTTCATGTGTCATTACCTCATTCATGGTTTAATAAACATAATCATTATAATGCACATTAAACATTTCGTTCATAACATAATTTATCATAGTTAAGAATGAAGCTAACATGAGTCATGGTGGTCTTATGTCAATTTATCGACATAGTCCCTTCCATGTACCTCATAGTTAATCTCATTTGTAACATGACCATAAATGGAAAGTACATAATTGGTCTAACAATCATGCCTTTGTTAAAGATGAAACATTTTATCATTATTCCGAAACATAAACGTATACAAACTCAGAAAATAAAAAAATTCATAAATACATTCATTAAAGAGCTCAAAGTGTCAAATAAGATAATGTCATCATAATTTATAGTAATGTTTATTTGGCAACGACACTCATACTTTCAACATGACTATTAAATGTTTTAGGCTATAACTCTTTCATTAATAGATCAACAATAATAAGATTGGTGCTAATGTGTTCAATTGACACTTTTTGTTTCTGAACCTCTTCTTTAATAGCAAAGTATTTCAATTCCATATGCTTAACACCTTTAGAATACTTGTCATTTTTAGAAAAGAAGACTGTTGTAGAATTATCACAATAAATTTTCAGCAGCTTAACAATACTGTCGACTATTCCAAGCCTTGAAATAGCAGTCATTTACCCTAAATCATAACCTCAAAGCATGCCACGAACTTAGCTTCCATGGTTGAGGCAGTAATTACTAACTGCTTTGCACTTTTCTGTGATATCGCTCCACCGGCTAAAAGATACAAATAACCAAAAGTGGACTTTCTTGTATCTACACAATCGACAAAGTCTGAATTTGAATATCCATAAACTCTAAGATCTAAACACCTCCTATAAGTAAGCATGTGATCTTTTGTTCCTTGTAAGTACTGTAAAACTTTCTTTGCAGCTTTCCAATGATTTAATCTTGGATTACTTTCATATCTTCCCAGCATACCAACTGCAAAATTGATATCTAGCCTGGTACATGTTTGAGCATATATCAAACTCCCAACAATAGATGCATATATAATTTCTTCCATCTATTTATGTTCCAAATCACTTTTAGGACACTGCATGAGATTGAATTTGTCTCTTTTCTAAATTGGAACGGGTGATGCTGAATATTTTTCCCTTAATGTATGCTTTCTGAGACAACCCTAACAATCCTTATGATTTATCACGAAATATTTGTATTCTGATCACATAACTTGCCTCACTCATATCTTTCATTTCAAAGTTATTAGAAAGAAACTTTTTAGTCTCACTTAATAGACCAAGGCCTTAGTTGCAAGCAAGATATCATCAACATATAGAACAAAGAAAATAAGCTTACTCTCACTGACCTTCATATATATGCACTGATCAATGGTGTTTTCCTTAAATTCAAAGGGCATAATAATATCATTGAGCTTAAGATACCATTGATGAGAAGTTTGCTTTAGGCAATATATGGATTTCTTAAGTTTACACACCATGTGTTCTTTCCCCTTAACTAAAACACCCATTGGTTGATCCATGTAAACATCTTCCTCTAAATTCCCATTTAGAACGGTTGTTTTTACATGCATTTGGTGCAACTCTAAGTCATAATGAGCTACCAAAGCTATGATAATCCTGAGTAAATCTTTCTTGAAAACTGGTGAGAATGTTTCCTTATAATCAATGTCATCTTTCTGAGTAAAATCTTCAACAACAAGACGAGCCTTGTAACGTTCAAGGTTGCTATGAGAGTCACACTTGGTCTTAAAGATCCATTTACACCCCACTCTCTTGCAACCTTTAGGAAATTATACAAGGTTCCATACACTATTCTGTTCCATTCATTTGAGTTCTTCTTTCATGGCATCTAACCATTTACCAACATCATCACAATTCAAGGCTTGTGAAAAGGAAACTGGATCATTATCAATACTCAAGTCATTTTTTGATTCATGTAGATACACCACATAATTATGCAGAATAGCAAACTGTCTTTTTCTTTGGGATCTTCTTAATGCTATTTCTTGTGGTGGTTCTATTATTAGCTTATTCTCAACCACGAGATTCATTACTTGTTGCTCTTCTTGATTATTATGTGGTTCAACAACAAAAGGAACAACTATTCTTGAAGTAGAAGCACAAGTAAAAGGAACATGTACTTCAACTTCTTTAATCTCCACATTTTGTGAAGCTTTACTATTACTAGTCTCATCATTCTCAATGAACCGAGCATTTCAAATTTCAACAATTCTTATACTATGATTAGGACAATAAAATCTATACCCTTTTGAATTTTCTGGATAACCAATGAAATATCCACCAATTGTTCATGCATCCAATTTCTTTTTTTGTGGATTATATACTCTAATTTTTGCTTGGCAACCCCAAACATACAGGTGTCTTAAACTAGGTTTCCTTCCTACCCATAACTCAAAAGGAGTCTTTGAAATTGTCTTACTATGAACCCTATTTACAAATACATGGCAATTTTTAAAGCATACATCCATAAGCTATAGGTAAAGATGTGTTACTCATCATAATCTTAACCATGTCCATTAATGTACAATTACGCCTTTCCGATACACCATTTTGTTGTGGTGTACCTGGCATTGTGTATTGAGCACAAATACCACACTTTTCTAGGAATCTAACAAATGGACTTGGGTGTTGCCCAATTTCATCATATCTTCCATAATACTCATCATCTCTATCAGACTTGACAATTTTCAACTTTCTATCTAACTATCTTTCGACTTCATTAATGAAAATCTTTAAAGCATTTACTGCTTGAGATTTCTCATGTCGCAAATAGACATAACCATAGCGTGAATAATCATCAATAAAGGCGATAAAGTATCTTTATTTACTAAAAGAATTCACATCAAAGGGTCCACATATATTAGTGTGTTTAATTTCAAGGAGTTGGTTACTTCTTGTGGCTCTTTTCTTTGTGTGTTTTGTCTGCTTTCTTTTAATACAATCCACACAAATATTATGGTTAGTGAAATCCAAATCTAGAAGGATGTCATTCTTTATCAACCTTTCCATTCTTTCTTTGAAAATATGACCCAAGCATTTATGCAATAAGTAAGCAAAACGATTATTCACTAAACTACGTTTAGAGCCAACATTATGATGTAGAGTCACAATGTTTCAACATATAAATTATCAAGCTTTAATTTATATAAACCATTGCAAAGTATACCAAATCCATATACATGTATACTTATATAAACTGAAACAACCATTACCAAATTTAAAAGAGTATCCAGCAACATCAAGTTTATATATAGAAACCAAATTCCTAGATATATTGGGTACATAAAGAGTCTCATATAAATCTAAATGATGTCTAGTGTCTAGGAGTAAGCAAGAAGTTCCAACACCTTCCACTGGAACCTACGTTTTATTACTTATAACAACAAATTTTTCATCTGGCCTTATGGTTTGGATCGTAAGGAATCCCTGCATTGAATTAGAAACATGAATTGTACATCCAGAATTAATCCACCATGTGTTACGTGGAAATTCATTTAAGTTTGATTTAAAACATACATAAGCAACAAGTTCACCTTTCTTTTCGAACCAAACCTTGTGCTTTAGACAATTTTTCTGGAAGTGCCCAACTTTTCCACAAACATGGCATTTATTGGATGGATTTTTCTTCAGAATTTTTTAAGAGGACTCAACAATCTTTAATGGTCCTTTTCTCTTTCCATGTTTTCCTTCAATTTTCTTTTTAGCCACTTGATGACTTACATAATGGATGGAATCACTTCCTTGATTCTTGAGTCTGGTTTCCTCCTAAACTAACATATTATGCAATTCATGCACATTCCATTTATCTTTCATGGTGTTATAGTTCATTTGGAATAGACCATACTCAAACAATAACGAGTTCAAAATGAACTACACAAGAAAACTTCATCAACCTCCATACCTAGTGACTTCAATCTTGCTGCAAGATTTGTCATTTCAACATGTTCATGCATAGTCTGAGAACCATCAAACTTTATGGTAGTCAATGTACTCATTAATGTCTTAGCAAGAGACTTATCAACAGTTTGGGAGCGTTCTTCCATAGGATTCATAAATTCTTTAACACTTTTAGTCTTAGGAAGTGCAGACTTTATGTTGTTTTCTATGCTCAATCACATGAGCATAAGATTAAGTCTATTTGACTTTTTCCAAGCTTTATAATGGGTTTTCTCTTCATTGCTACTAGCATCAATTATAGCAACAGGTTTATCAATTTGTAATGTTAAATCAAGATCCAATACACCAAGATGAAATTGGACTTGTTCACACCAATCAAAAAAATTTAGCCCATTGAATATTGAAACAAACACAACATGCGAGAGCAACGAAAGAGGAGTAGGTACTGCAATTATAACACACGCTTCAATTAATGCCTTGCGTAACATACAATTATATTCAGATAAACATTCAAAGTATATCAATGGTCTCCTTTGGGTGATACATTAATATACAATAACTTAATCTATGCTAATAATCATCTTTATATGACAATGATAAAAGCACTAACTAGAAATATTTGCTATCTTTGGATATATAAATACAACTAATG